>MU182140.1:162207-290726 GCA_016904865.1 Pissodes strobi
TTTTTTTTGTACATCCTATAGTTTGTCGAAGACAAACTTGGGAGGTATGCTGTCTGCGCTGGCTTGCAGTAGTGGCAGTCTGCTGACTGTCTCTTCCCACAGGTGGCGTCTTAGTCTCTCCACATTCTATACTGGGTTGCACACCAACGACTCTGAGCTTCAGCAATGTAGTCAGAGCCACCTCTTTTAGATAAATATCTAGGGGTGGCAATCACAACATTACTTCCATGGCTCTGGTTGGGGTTGTTTCATAGCTCCCGTTATGGTTAGGCAGGCAGTTCTCTGTACCTGACTGAGTTTAAGCATTGCCGTATTTGTTGACTCTTGGGCCACCAAACTATGGCTCCATAGGCAATCATGGGTCTTATTATAGCAATATATATCCACATTACCACCCTGGGTTTCATCCCCCAGGTTTTTCCCACGGTCCTGCGGCACTTTTCATAAGAAATGGGTGCATTCTTTAGTCTTCTACCTGCGTTCTCAAGAAGAACGAGAAATCTAAAAATTAATATGGTTAGTAACTGCAATTAAAACAGTAAAATGCACGTGTACTTTATTAACTTTTGAATTGCCTTTGACACGATGACAAGAATATCATATCGTTTAATGACTGGTCTGTCAGGTTAGTGTGACAAGGACAAGGTGTTATTAGGTAAATAATTGCTGCGTTTTTGAATGCAATAAATTTTATATAGGTGAAACCTGAGACCATTATCAAAGCGTATAAAAGAACAACATACCTACATTAAGAATACACAATTTCACAAATCAAATATTTGACAACAATCACAGAATACAATGGAACGCTTCAAGTATTTTAGCAAATGACCATTATCAAAAAAAAAAGAAGTAAAATTAAAGAAAGTGCTTTAATATTATAAAATAAAGATGAATGTGTTGCTTCAGTTGCTCTTAATTTTAATAGCACCTGGTTGTTTTTGCTAAAAACTGAAGCTGATATGGGACCCTAAAAAATTAACTAAATCCTTAAACAAAAATCATTGAATTCTTACTAAAACATAATGCTAAATTGTAGCAATTATTTACCTAATAACTTCCATGTCAAATAACCTAACAGACCAGTAACTAACTTGCCATCATGTCAGAGTCAATTCAAACCATGACAAAGTGCACGAGCTTCTTACTGTTTTAATTGCATTTAATAACCATTTTTATTTTTAGATGTCTCGTCCTTGACAACGGAGGCAGATTTGTTTCTCGAAACGTCCGCGTCGAGCATTTTCCAGTTCTTTTAGGGTTTTAAGCTTCGTTAGGGTCACTGAGGCCAGAGCCGAAGCGGTCTTATTCAAAACAACTGAGATGGAGAACTAGGCAACAATTTGTCCGATAAACATGAATCATCAACAATATAGAACATATCTAATAAATAATAATATTCAGTTCCAGTTATAGATACCTAATTCAATGAATTCTAAGATCTTAGATTCTTACACAATACAAAATACGCATGTATATAATTCTTTTCACACTTATTCTGACGATAAATTCGTCGTAGTTTATTTGGTTTTATTTTAAAACTTTCATTTATGAACACAAATACCATACCTGAATGTGGCAGCTACAGTTTCTTTTAAATGGGGCCCCTCTATCACTGGTGTGTGGGCAAGCTTTTCAAGCGGCGTTTGCACTACTGAATTTATAGATTCCGGCTGACTTGGCCTCTGCAAAATAACTATACTTAATTTGATTATATTTGATTATTTAAAAACAAATATAAAGCCACGTTTAAGAGCTCTAAAATTCACGACATGGCATCGATTCATTTATAACGTAAACTAGTCGTTAACTGAAACAAGCAGTTAGTTCAAAAGCAGTTTCACCAGTGTTTGAAACGCTTCTCTGATCCTGAAAGCTAGTTTTCCTGGAAATCAACCAACTTGAAAGATTTCAAAATTGTAGGCATATATACTTTACATTATGGTATAATTATTACGTGACGACTCACGATTTCTTTACAATTTTTACAGCAAAGAAGAAAAAGAACAGTTTTACGAATTTTTTAATCCCTTGAATGAATATAGACAGTAATTTGCAATGCAATTTATAAGATTACAATAGTAAGTGTATTAAACATATCATGTTTTGAAAAGTATTAAAATATGATATGCCAGCCTCTCGAATTGGAGAACTAGCTTCGCCTACATTCACTGTATTGCAAACTAACTCAATGAAAACCATCTAAAATGTCCAGGTCAATTGATACAGTTCCAATTCTGTGACTACAACTAACACATCGTCGGCATAAGAAAAAGCGACAAAAATCATAGTAATGACCATCATCTCCTCAGTGTTCTAAAGGGAGAAAATTATGAAATCGATGATAAACCAACAGCTAATATTGTTCTGTTCTGGCTCTTATTCAAAGGAATGAGAAACATACCAGTTGAGCATAGTAATCTGAAACTTGAGCATTGAGCCATGGATGCTTGACTAACTGCAAAGCTGTAGGCCGTCTGTGAGGCGCAATGTGCAACATGTCGGTGACCAGCATTTTCGCCTCATTTGACACGTGTTTCCATCGATTATTCTGAAACAGTACAAGAATACGTTTCCACTCAATATATACGCACACCGGCATACTTAGGGGACGGGGCAAAATTTACACTAAGTTTGACTTCAATTTTCTCTTGAACCCTTCACTCGATTTTGACTTTTTTTTTGTTAAATTGTAGCCTGGTTCTTTAAGAATACGTTAGAGGTATTGCTGATTTTAAACAATTGGTTCTAATATACAGGGCTAAAAAGAAAGTAATATTTTTTTTGTCAATTTTTAGGACACTCTGTAGAGTGAACGAATGAAATTCGTGATTATGCCAAATTAAATATTGATCCTTTCTGAACATTTTCTTTTTTTATTCACTCTGATACCTCGAATATTAAGGAGACTACAGGGTTTTGTTAAAAATAGTACTTTTTATGGGTCGATGAATTTCCCTTAATCTTTGTAGAGTGAACGAATGAAATTCGATATTATTCCATAATGCCAAATTAAAGGTTGATCCTTTATGAGTATTTTCTTTTTTATTCTTTCGGATACCTCGAATATTAAAGATGATACAGGGTTTTGTTAAAAATAGTGCATTGGCCTACTTTTTAAGGGTCAATGAATTTTCGTTAATTTTTGATATGTTATAGAGACTATTAAGTCTAAAACTTTTATGGCATTAAGTCTCATTCCTGACAATGTTACCGCTACCTATATAGGGATAAATAAAAGTCCCTTCCATGTTTTCCATTTTGTTAAATGTTATTTTCGAAGGCCTTCCTTCACACTTGATCCAGGCTTAGGACTGGTCCAATTTGTGCTTTAGTGCATAAATTGGAGCGCGTTTAAAGGCCAACGGGCCAAACGAAAAACAACAACAATAAATTAACGAACAATAACGATTTAAAACATCAACAATAACAATAATTAGTGTTTTAATAACGCGTGTGACCTCTATGCGCCCTTATGACAGCAGTCATCCGTCTTCCCATACTCATAATAACATTATCAATGAACTCTTGAGGCAGATTATCCCAGATCTCAACAAGAGCTGCTGCTACTTGTTCAGGATTTTGGACTGCGGGAATCCTGGATCTTAATCGCCGACCTAACATGTCCCAGAAATGTTCGATGGAATTAAGGTCTGGAGAACATGCTGGCCAATCCATTGCCCTTATGTCGACATTTAAAAAGTCGGAGACACAACGGGCCACGTGAGGGCGGGCATTATCGTGCATTAGCAAAAAGTTATCTCCGATTTGGGGGGCGAATGGTACGACATGCTGTTGTAGGATATCTTGGATATATCCATGTGCATTTAAAGCGCCATTAATAACAACCAACTCTGTTCGGGCTCCTAAACATATCCCACCTCAGCTCATTACCGAACCTCCACCGAAGGAAACAGTAGGAGTAAAATTAAACTGTTCATTTGCTTCTCCTCGGCGGCGGTATAGCTCTCCCTGCCATCGATAGAGTTAACGCAAAAACGGCTCTCATCCGTAAAATGAACATTTGCCCACTGGTCATTTTCCCAATTTTCATGCTCCCTAGCAAAGTGTAGTCTCGCAGCCCGCTGAAGTTGTGGAGCTTTCTTCGTGCTATAGGCCTTCAAACCAACTTCTTTGAGTCTTCTACTAATGGTCCCATCACTTGTTCTTCTTCCACGTACTTCCTCCAGCTCGTTTCTTAATTGTGGCACTGTTCTACGCCTGTTTCGTAGGGTTTGTAAGGCTACAAAGCTGTCATCTCTAGTTCGTTTTCTGCCTTGGCCTGGTTTCCTTTTATACTCCCCAGTTTGCCTCCAACGTCTGACCTGACGGTAGATCGTGGATTTTGATTTTTCTAACACATCAGCAACATAAGAGTAAGATATGCTATCTTCAATCAACGCTACGGCCTTAGCCACATCAGTAGGAGTCATATCACTCATGTTGGAGTTTTAGCAATCCAAATTTTGAATCGGACTTTTGCCTAACTTTGACAAAACCCGATGACATAAACAAAACTGTATTAAGAAATGGTGGTAAAAGATTATACCTGCAAAACAGGTGTCGAACAGTACCTCAAATAAAAAACCAACAAGAAATAAAAACGAAATATGTAGCAACAGAAGGTTCATAGGAATAGCTATCAAAGTGAAAATGCGTTATTAAAACACTAATTATAGTTATCGTTGATGTTTTAAATCGTTATTGTTCGTTAATGTATTGTTATTGCTTTTCGTTTGGCCCGTTGGCCTTTAAACACGCTCCAATTTATGCACTAAAGCACAAATTGGACCAGTCTTAAGCCTCGATCAAGTGTGAAGAAAGGCCTTCGAAAATAACATTTCACAAAACGGAAAACATGGAAGGGACTTTTATTTATCCCTGTATAGGTAACGGTAACACTGTCAGGAATGAAACTTAATGCAATAAAAAGTTTAGATTTAATGGTCTCTATAACATATCAAAGATTAACGAAAATTCATTGACCCTTAAAAAGTAGGCCAATGCACTATTTTTAACAAAACCCTGTATCATCTTTAATATTCGAGGTATGAGAAAGAATAAAAAAAAATACTCAGAAAGGATCAATCTTTAATTTGGCATTATCGAATGATATCGAATTCCATTCGTTCACTTTGCAAAGATTAAGGGAAATTCATCGACCCATAAAAAGTACTATTTTTAACAAAACCCTGTAGCATCCTTAATATTCGAGATATCAGTGAATAAAAAAAGAAAATGTTCAGAAAGGATCAATCTTTAATTTGGCATTATCGAATGATATTGAATTTCATTCGTTTACTCTACAGAGTGTCCCAAAAATTGACAAAAAAACATTACTTTCTTTTCAGCCCTGTATATGACATTAGGACCAATTGTTTAAAATCAGCAATACTTCTAACGTATTCGTAAAGAACCAGGCTACAATTTAACAACAAAAAAGTCAAAATCGAGTGAAGGGTTCAAGAGAAAATTGAACTCAAACTTAGTGTAAATTTTACCCGTTCCCCTAATTATGCCGGTGTGTGTATATTTTTAAATGACCTATAACCAACAGGGGTAAAACCAGTCAATAAGCAAACAATATTACTTCAATGGACGTAAATTTCTTTCATAAATAATTTATCCTAATTGCTATGTTCCATTCTTCGAGCTTAAAATTCAATTTCAGACAATACACTTATTATGCAATTTCGAATTAGTAAATAATTCGTTACATGGCTACATATCAATGAAGGCCAAAATGCGAAAATTAAATTGGCATTTACCTCTAACTTAAATCCATTTCAGATAAAACAATAAAACAGAAGCAATTCATTGATTTGCTCTATAATTTGTTTGAAACCAAATAAAGACCTACATTACAAACTATTTTTACTGAAGATTGATTTTACAATACTAAGGAATGGAGTACTGCAACCTAATGTGGGTTCTATGTATCAAGAATAATTCAAGGTAATATTGTAAAGTTACATGGCCTAGACTTACATGTAAATCTAACTTTCCCGAACTTATTCTCTGTAGAATCTTTTGGGCACTATCGTCGGGGGCTGTACTAAAGGGGCACTGTCCACATAACATTATATACAAAATCACACCCAGGGACCAAATATCACACGCTGCGTCATAGCCTACATAAAAAAGATACTTCAGGTTTAAATGATTCGGTACTTAGTGTTAATCACTTGGAAGATTGGTTTTAAATACATTTTCTTTAAGGCAACATTCAAAATATCTAAAAATAGATCCAAACATTATTTCCTATATGCCATTATTACATCTTTACCCCAGATAAAACCAGACCAGATGCGCAAGTTCCTATATCGCTCATACTGCATGCGACGCGACGGCGAGCCCGATAGACAACGTCGATCGGCAGGCCGCTACGGGAACCGATGTTCAAGGCTGTACGTAGCCGTGGGCCCACTAAAGCCTTCCCCGCTATCCAAGGGAAATTGTAGATAGCACTGATAGCAGCCACCACAGAACGTCTGTCAGCAGCAGGCTGAATTAAATACAACACAAGGTTGGTGGGCAATAAATTTGTCATGGACAAGAAATTTAGACCACCCTATAGATGTATAGGAGTTCCGACTGATTCTAAAAGTCACCCTGTATATGGGGACTACAAAATTAACTCAAAAGTTTACATTAAATTAAAACATGTCAATGTCAATGTCAATGTACAAAATTTCAATTTTGACTTGAATCCTTATAACAAGTCTTTACAAAGTGCCAGAAGGGCTTAGCAGAGGAGAGGATTGTCAAAAGGTAGTCGTCAGTAGTTGTCATACAAAATATCTACGACCCTAACCTAATCCTATCTCCTAATCTTGGCTAAGCCTTATACAATAATCAGTAATTGGAATGATTACTAATTTGAACAATTGGGACACCCTGTATAATTGAAATCAAATTCTGATAAATCCCTATGTCAAGTGATAGCTTAAAATGTGCCCCAATTCACTGGATAAGCCATACATGTACTAGGAGAGTTCAACTCTAATCTAGTATTTTTGGTAAAACAAGTTTTATTTAGATTTTTTCTCTAATGAACAATTACTAAGGACAAGATATTTTAATTAATATCTAACACGTATTAATGTCTTTAGTTTTTTGGGGCTTCTCGCAACGCACGCGAGATTTTGAAAACGCGTTCGAAGTCTTAAGGGTTCTGAGACGCCGGATTCCGTACGAATTTAACAAGGATTGCACTAAAAAAGTCTTTTGAGGTCGTCGGGCGCTCGTCGCGAGTTTTTGGTTGTGATCACCTTAAGAGGGATCGTATGGAAGTTGCTCATGTATTATGCTAATCCCTGGCAACTTGTCAGATGCTGCTCGGCAGTTTTTTGACAGAGGTTTTGTGTAAGTCAGGGGCATCACGGGGGACTTTTTGGGGATTCATGTGTGATTAGTGTATTTTAGACCAAACTACTCCCTGGACACGGCTCTCAGTTCAGAGACCATGCTGGTTTTGTATGGTATACGAACTAGTGATAAATAGCCTTTGATTCTTCTTTTCAGATGACTGCAGTCGCAACAGTATAACTTCGCTATCTCCCGTACGCACTTGGCTAACTTATCACTCTTAATTCTTTAGGTTAAGCCTTATTTTCTTTTTTCGGCTCCTATGCCTTTTCACTTTTCACCCGTAGGCCGTGTAGCTAAACTATGGGAGAGTCAGGAGGCTCTCTAGTTCTCAAAACCGAACTAGCCGTCGACGCGCTTTACTCTCGCCCAATGTTTAACTACGACTAGTATGAAGGACCAGAGACGCACGTACGTGATTGGGGGAACCCAAACAAGTAGGCTGACTCAAGGTGCTTGCAACTAACCTGATTCGCGGGGTGTTGCTGTAGGGTGCGCACTACAGTTGAAGGTCTCGGAGATTTTTTGGCACTCGGCCGCTTGACAAGGCCTCTTCAAGTGCTTAACTTCTGTCTTCAAAATATTTTTTCTCCTAAAATTGTTCTAAGTCCTGAAGTTCCAAAAACTCCGAAAAACTCGATAAATTCGGTTGAAGACTGATTCGGCACCAGTTGAGAGTGCTGGCACTACAATACCTTTTTCTTCGCTTCGGAGCTTCTTTCGCTCGTCCGTAAGCTTTCTACAGCCCTTTCTTTTTCGACATGTAAAAAATTTGGCTGTCCCTAGTGGCCAAAAATGCCGGAAAATCTCATAAATTCCTCAGAGATGTGGGGCTAGGGGTTAAATGGATGAGTTGGTAGCCCCGTTAGGATACCTGAAGGTCAACGATGGCACTGGCCTAAAGTGATTTCTTGCTTCTTGCCTTTCCGGGATCTGAACTGCAACTAATTTTAATTCTAGCGACGCGCTTTAGGGCTGGATATTCCCACCCGACCGTGCACAAGCAATCAAAGGCGTTAATTTTCGCGCGATTGGAAAGTCGGTTCGGTTATCGTCGGTTGAGAATTCCAAACCGTCGATTCTAGAATCATGGAACGTTAAACTGCCACATGCAGGTGTACATTCTTTCGCGGCTTGAATTTTTATCCAGTGGCGTGCTTAAATGCGGTTAAGTCTAAAGGACGTTTTTAAAACAGTATATTTATATATCGGACAACATATTAATTTAGATTTGTGTTGTAATATTATAAACAAATCTAATCAAGTGGTCGTGATTTTATGATATTTCGTAATAAATATTTTAGAGCAGTGATTTGGCTTGAGGCTTTTGGAAGAGTAGATCTGTTAGGGGAGAAGAATTACAAAAATTATAATTTGTGTGAAGATCATTTTCAACAAACAAATATTTATGGCTGCATCAGGTAAAAGGCTATAGAATGATGCATTTCCATCAATTTTCCATGAAGCAAAACGTCGTATTACTGAAGTAGCGCCTGAAGAGCCTTCTCCAAAAATTGTTATACTATCAGGTTAGAACAAAATATTTTGGCTGTGTAAGTTTCGAATGAAATTAAACATTTTATGTTACAGATATAACACTAACTAAAAGTATGCCCAAAAATGTACTCACCACGACCTTTAGCGATAATCCTACAGATATTGCAGGTAAGTTTCTTTAAAATACTGCTAACCTTAGTAAGATTAATTTCCAAAAATAAAAGATTAAAGCTTTATTACTTAAAAAATGTGTAACATAATATTTTTCTAGAAAAATGTACCAGATATAAATATGACTTCTAAAATGCTGATACTTTACTTGTGATTTCAAGATTTTGAAATTAGTGTTTTATTTTTAGAACCCCTGAGCATCAACATGTATGTTAGCCCCCACGCAACGTCTTCCAAGCTATTGTCACCAACAGCTGTAACTCAAACCCCATTGAGTCTCACTGTTAATAATCCTAGGGAAAATAAGTTAAGGGTAAAAGTCAAACAGCTTAAAAAAACACTATTATTTATGAGAAAATATAACAAAAATGTAAAATGTAAGAAAATTCAGCTAAAAGAATTTCATGTCATGTGTGACAGGTTTCTTCAAAAACCATTAGCTGGCATCGTTAAAGAACAAGCTTTATTGCAAAACACACCAAGAAAAGTAGGAGATATTCTAAAGAGTCTAAAGAGTACAAAACTTTTGCCCTTACACTTTACTTTTTGGGGCCAAAATGTTATAGGTTCCTTCAAAACATTTGGATCTTGCCATCAAAACGATCATTGGAAATAATGACACAAAATATAGTATGTAAATCAGGTCTCAATAATACACATATCTTCAAATCCTTAAACACAAAAGTTGGGGATTTATCTTGATTCGGACATCACTTTTAGAGATCATATTAAGTATATTACGAGTAAAGCTTATCAGATGTTGGGGTTCATTCTCAGAATCGGCAGAGACCTGTCGGTGAGCCCATTTCGCTTACTGTACTGCTTCCTGGTTAGATCCCATTTGGAGTATGCTTCAATTGTGTGGTCACCTTTTTACAATGTCTACAAGGCTCAACTGGAGGTAGTCCAGCATAAGTTTTTAAGCTGTTGTGCTTACAGGTTTGAGGCAGCGGATGAACTTGATGGGGTCCGGCGGCTCCTCTGTCTTCCATCACTTGAGGACAGACGAAGACTCTGCGACTGTATTTTGTATATAACTGTCATCATCTTCTCAGTCAAATATCTCTTAAATTACCATCTCGAGCTCTTAGGAAGTGTGAGATCTTCTCCCTCGGTACCCGTAGGACTAATTATGGTTCTCATTCTCCTCTTACCCATAGCTTTGCACTTTGAATGCTCATCCTGATATTCATCCTTTCGGAGGCTCATTTAATAAATATCGCTGCGGTATATTGCGGTTAAAGCTATAACAAGGTGTGCTTTGACATATTTCTAAGATTTACATATGCTATTGTTATGTGAGTGTTAATTATTTGAAATGTAATTTAAAAATGGAGTATCCCGTATATTGATAAATAAATAAATAAAAACAAAGAACCTTACAATATCACGATTTAAATAGAATTGCATTGATGCGGGCGATTTTATAACACACGCGTTAAAATAGCTATGGTGCAGGTCGCTTAAGTTTAATTCATCAAGGTCATTGAAGACTGAGCACCATATTGGACGATCTTACGTATCTGGTCTGGTTTTATCTAGACCTTTACCTTAACATAAATGACACAAGCAAATTACAGAGCGAGTGTGAACAATTTCTTGACAAATGTGAAACTCAGAAAAATATGGTTCAAAATTTGACATCAGTAAAGGTGTTTCTCTAAGCGACATTTATTAAAAATAAAAATGGTCAATTTTCCCCTTTTAAACACACTGTATATAATAGCACAGAAATGACATACCTTGACGTTTCAACACTTCTGGAGCTACGAAATTCGCAGTATAACAAGGGGTCATCAGTAAACCGTTGTCAGCTCTCAGCTGAAAAAAAAAACTTAATTATGCATCCTAACAAATATTTTTTTAAAAGACATTTGCAAAACTACTCTCATATCAAAATGTCACCAATGAAGCGACGTATAATAATGACATTTCTTAGAAAGCTTGAAGGAAAATATCAACATCGTTTAGTCATAGTCCCAAACGATTGTTTATATGCTGCGTTGCCACTTCAAATAAGTAAATTTTAGCAAATCACTAGTTAGGCTTCTGAGCAATGAAGGTACTTATTAAGCATTCAAATACTTTCATTACCCTCAGCGAGTAATTCAGCACAATAATATAAACTATTATAATGTAATACACTACCTGTTTGGCAAAGCCCATATCACAGATTTTGACACTATCAGGAGCATGATCTTCATTTACAAACAGGATGTTGGCCGGCTTCAAGTCACGATGCACGACGCCGTTTTCGTGCAGATACGCCACTGTTGTTGCTAAGGTTTTCAATATCACTGCCGATTCACGTTCGCTCAATTTAACCTAAAGAATAATAATTTACTGCCCAATCACCAATATTCAGTAACCATTAAATATTGAATACACTGTTTGGTAAACATAATTAATTACAAGCTTACTAGGATGAAGTCTATTTTTTGAAAGCAATAATAGTATTACTAGTATTATTCGACAACGATTATGTACCTTTTTCACCATATAATCCAACAAATCTCCACCCTTAAGGAGTTGCAAAACTAGGTAAATTTTCGACGACTCTTCGTACACTGTCTTTAATGTTACTATTCCAGGATGTTGGCCATATCTGAGTAAAATGTCTACTTCTTCTCGGCAATCACAAAGCGATTTGCTAATAATCTAAGACAAAACAAAAAAAAATATGTGCATGACCTTCATAAGCACACAAATAAAGTGAAACTTCTGAAAGAGATATCAAGGAATTGAGTTTTTATTTAATTTTTTTCTCAACTTTTGCCCCGAGTTTCGAAACTTTTTTTCAACTTTTTTTTTTCGTCGAAAACCGCGTTTCTCTAACTTTTTTTTAATTAATTTTTTTCTTAAATTCGTTTTATAATACTATTATTTTTTTTTCTCATTTGGTTTTATAATACTTTATTAACTTTCCAAACAATCTTTTAGTTTTGTTTTTTTTTTCATTTTATTATTATTTTTTTCATATTTCATTTTACAATACTTTTACTGTGTGGTCCAGTTTTCGCCCAGGATCCTTATTTTACCCCAGTTACACGTCCTGACAATTTCAACCCTCTAGCTATACTGAAACATGCTTAATTAAAGGGGCGTTTCACTTTGATAAGCATTTTTTGTGACTTTACCCGCTAAAGAAGGTTCACTTCAAAAATCACTAAGAAGATAATAAATTAAACATTACACATTATTGGCAATTGATTAATAATTCTCACATAGAAACATGAATCATAAATTGTTATAAGTGCCCATTGGTCACATCTTACTTTAATTACATAACGAACCTCGTCTTATAAATGGGGGCATCTTCTCTGAGCGAGCGAAATCACGTGCATCATTTTTGATCATGGGACTTGCCTAAGAATGACCGGAGTTAATTTGATATTCAGAAATAGTTAAAGCAACACATGTGTTGCCCCATGATCAAAAATAATGCACGTGATTTCGCTCGCTCAGAGCATTTATAAGACGAGGTTCGTTATGTAATTAAAGTAAGATGTGACCAATGGGTACTTAACATACAATTTTATACGATAAAATGTGTTATTAATTCACATTCTATCCACAAAAGTACTCTAATGCGATTATACTGTGTTGCTTGCTCACTCATTTGAAATCCAATCCCAGTTCCTTAAAAAATATTTAGGAAACACAAGTGGTATTCCCTTGAGTTTAACATTCTTCATGCAAAGGTCATTACAAAATAGCAAAGAACCCTCATTCGCTTTATTACACATTTAAGAATGGGTGTTACTCAAAAAATCAATGACTTCTGAAACTCACCTTAACACTACCGAAATTTATTGTAGGGGTTAGTAGATTAGCATGTATGTGCTCCCGAAGTCTAGAACTCATTTTCACTGTGTGTTGAAACTGTAATGTTAACCTTCAAAAGCATCTACAGCAACTAAGATTACACTCTAACTTAGATCTAAAATTAATGGTAACATACCCAATAAATAGTATAAAAACATTCTTACTTTCACAGCATACTGTTGTCCAGTGACTTTGTGTTTGGCTAGTTTACAAACACTGTAGCTACCAGACCCCAGAACATCCATTAGAACGTATTCATCGAAAAAGTAACGGTCTTGCGTTCTAAATGATTTTATTGGCGTTTCCATTGACTTTTTGTAAATGGTTCCGTTCTCTAATAAACAGGGAGCAATGAAACTAAATCTGAAACAGGAATGGGAAAATTAATGCTTGGGCATTTAATTTGGGCTATCATTTACAATACATATTGCCACCGCTAGCAACCATCCGAATGTTTTTGTGCTACCCTATAAAACTACGCGACTATGTATGAGTCATTGCCGGTCGGACTATTCGTGGTAGATTTTAGATTGTATATAAGTAGCAGGCAGAAAGTGTGTTGAGTTAGTTAATCACTGAGTGTTGAATTGTAAAGAGCTATTAGTTGTAAAATTATAAGAGTAGTTTAGTGCGTTTAATTGTATAGAGTGATAAAGAATAAAGAGAGTATTAGTTTAAATAGTAAAAGTCGTAATTTCGTTCAGAAGTAGGATTGTGAAGAGACGGGACTTGGCAAGTGTTCTCCGAGGAGAGAAGAGGATACAAGTAAGTCAACGAGGCCGTTTTGACTGGTGGATTCTGAGAACATTTTATAACATTCTATGGTCAATACAAGGCAACACACGGCAGATTTCATGGAAAATCTAAATACTGAGAGGCAAGCGGATCGGGAAGAAGATGAACGTAAAAGGCAAGCAGAACCGAACCGGCTTCAGAAAATTTTACAAGATCAAGAGGATAAAAAGCAAATAGAACAGGACCGGCTTCTAAAATGTTTCAAGATCAAGAAGATAAGAGGCAAGCGGAACGGGAACAGGATGAACGTAGAAGGCAAGCAGAACAGGACCAGCTTCAGAAATGCATGCTGGATGCAATTGGAGGCGAGCAGGAAAATTGCAGAAAATATTGGACGGGCAAAATGAGAAATTTGAAAAAGAAGTAGGGGACGTACGGAAAGAAATGAAGAATCTACAAGCAGAAGTTACCAGACTAAAAAAACAAGGATCCACCGAGAGGGTATTCGCCACAGGACAGAACATTAAACCTCCAACGTATGACGGTCAAACATCCTGGACAATGTACAGAAGACAATTTGAAGCCGCTGCTATTGCCAACAGTTGGAATAATGAAGAAATGGCTACATCACTAGTGGTAGCGCTTCGTGGATCTGCCTTGTAACTACTACAGACCATTCCCATCAGCCAACATGGGAAATATGACATACTTGTACCTGTCCTGGAGAGAGAAGAGACGATTTGGAGACCAACACAGAAGACAACTGTGTCAGGCATCAGAAATCTGGTGAAAGCCTGCAAGAATTTGAAGCAGACGTCTCATTCAATTGGCGTACCCGGGAGAAACAGAAGAATTTCAAGAGGAACTTGCTGCCCAATATTTCGTGGATGGTATCAGAGATCCAGGCACTCAGAAAATGCTATGTGAATCAAATTTAATTACCCTCCTTCCTCACTCCAGCGAAAGTACCTAGTGCCAAATTTTATAATAATATATAATAATAATAATAATAATAATAATAATAATAATAATAATAATAATAATAATAATAATAATAACTTCATTTATTGCCATCAAAATTATAATCAAATGACAAAGCAACGTCACACATACAAAACAGCATCTAGTTTTAAAATAATAATACATCTTAGGTTTGCGACAGTGAATGCAAAAACAGTAAAATAACAGAATATCTATATAGTAGAATAAGATTCATTTAAAATTGGGATAGTATACATCAAAAATGAGTACTAAAGCATGATCATTTTAATCCGTGAATCTTTTATCGTCTCCACACGATTTTTAGTTTTAAGAAATAACCTCCAGTCCACAACCTCCTGTCTGTATGTTTCGACAAAGCCAAATGAGCCAATGGTAGACATATTTCCGAGATACGACAAAGGGTCAGATTTAGGTGACAAATTTTTTGTAAGATTATTTGCTACGTTACAATAAAACTTATTGAGGTGTTCTGGATCAATATTAGGACCATTGTGAGATGGCCTATTTTTGAAGTGAAACTTCTTAACGCGCGCCGGGAGTAAAATTTGAAGGTCGCGTCACGGCGGTTACTGACGAAAAAGGGTCACGGACGTTTATTATGATATCTTTGTTAGTTTACAAGATAAAAATATGGTATTTGCTCTATTACCTTGTAAACACATAAGCGAAACTTTTATGAAGAATAGTTTTTTTTTTCATTTAGGTCATCCCTTTTTGTTAATTGAGTGATATATTAAAAAAAACTACTTTTTAGCCAAATCCGAGGCTAGGGCGTTTAAGTTTAAGAAGTTCCACTTCTGATATGCGCACATAGTGCACACGCTTTTTTTGCTTTAGAGAGTCTGTTATTATAGTGCGAGATTTTGGCAGCCTTTATGGTATTCCGATAAATGCTACGATACTTATTGTAATAATTTATGACATTCTGACTGTTAGTGAATTTTTTAAAATAGTTCAGAGAGCGGAGGTTCCTACTCCAAATCCTAAGGCCTCCTGTGATGCAAGGCTTTCCGCACTGGAAAAACTTCATTGAATTGCTCACACATTAAGTTGTAAAAACTGGCGAATCGCATCAAGACATAAATAATTAAACTCATTGTCACCGTATACAGGTCACCAAGTGGCGATTTTGAGAAGTTTCTTGGGATATTGTCTACTTGCCTTGACAAGGTAAATTTGTCTGGGAGAATTGTTCTTACGGGGGATTTTAATTTTCATTTTTCTGGAAACGATCATCGAGCAATTGATCTTTGCAACCTTTTGCAGTCCTATGGTTTGTTCAAGACAACTGAATTTGCTACCAGATTGAATGTGTGTCTTGACAACGTCTTCACAAATCTCGATCATGGTAAGTTTATATCTAAACCGTTTAATTTACATCATCTGTCCGATCATTGTCGTATATTTTTTCTATTTGACATCAGCAGGACTAAGTGTAAGAGCAGTGCTCGCATAAATTATCGACCTGTAACAGAGCAAGGTCTTTTTTTGCTATATAATACTGTCGAGGCCATTGACTGGGCATTAATTGCTGACAATGAGATTGGTGTGGGGGACAAGTTTGATATCCTTGTTGATACAATAACTTGCGCGGCTGAGTTTTCCTTTCCGGTTAAGTTCAGGGTGGTCACTGCCCAGGAGGCTGGAGCTGTCTCCATTGACTGGTTCAATGCCGGGCTCAGGGAGATGCGGGAGAGACTGCATATGATGACCCGTATTGGTAGAGAAAGTCCTGTATTGGTGCTTTTAAGAATGATAGAAGAATACAAGAAACAGTACAGAATCGAAATTTCCATAGCAAAAAAGAGAGCATATGACCAACACATTCAAACATCAGATTGTCCACAATCTGCCATGTGGAACCTAATTAAAAAAAATGGAAAACACAACTTAAATCATCTGACATACTTAATGCTCAGACTTTCAATCATTTTTTTGTAAATATCGCTGAGGGGGTCACTAATAAGTTACCAACAACCGAAAAACATTTTAGTGATTACCTAACTGGCAATTTTTGCGCAGAGTCTCTTTCTTTTCAATCCACAACTAATAATATTGTTAGAAGAAAAATATGCCAGTTACAAAACAGCAAGAGTAAGGATTGTTATGAGATTAATACAAAAATTCTCAAAACCTTAAAAAACCTCTTAATATCCCCATTGACTGGACTGATAAATCAGTGCATAGCTAGTGCTGTCTTTCCGGCATCCCTGAAGGTTGCCAAGGTCATTCCTATCTTCAAGAACAAGGGCTCACTTGATGACTGTAACAACTACCGACCGATATCACTTCTTCCTATTTTTTCGAAGATCTTCGAGTCTATTCTGAAGGACCAAATAAATAATTATTTCGAGGGTCACAATTTGTTCGTTCAGGGCCAATATGGTTTCCGTAATAAAAGGTTTACTACTCTTGCGATCGACAACCATACCGAGGATGTGTCTAACGGTTTGAAAAGGGCCCTCGACATCTATGCTTCCTTCTTTGACCTAACCAAAGCGTTCGACTGTGTATCGCACAAAGTTCTATTACAAAAGTTGTCTTTTTATAATTTCCACCCTGAATCCATCCTCTTATTGAAGTCGTATCTGTCGGACCGTATTCAATTTGTTTCTCATAATGGCAACAAGTCGAACAGACAATTAATAACACACGGAGTACCCCAGGGATCTGTATTCGGTCCGACTTTATTTTTAATTTACATTAATGATCTTGCTAACTCACAGAATAACCTGATTCTTTTCGCTGATGACACCATCCATCTTATAAATTACCATCCTTCTGAGCCCATACAAAATATTGTTCATGATAAACATTCAAACATAGAACTGGTTTTTGTCTAATAAGCTGAGCCTTAATGATACAAAGACCCAGAACATGAATTTTTCGTTGAGAAGTTTGGACCCGGTTATGCGTGTCGATGCTGCAGTGAAGTTTCTCCGTGTCTATTTGGATTGTGGATTGACTTGGGGGGAGCATGTCACCAGGCCCTGTGCTAAACTGTCAAATGTAATCTATTTGATCAGAAATCTTGCCAAGAGTCTATCGCTCGAGGTGCTGGTGTCGGCTTACCATGGCTACTTTGGCTCTAACATGCTGTATGCTCTTCTTAATTGGGGCCGCGCGGCTCAAGCAATAAAATTTTTAAGCTGCAGCGTAGATGAATCCCTGTTATGGTGGGGTTGGGTTACCGTGAGTGCTGTCACCATTGCTTCAGAGAGCTTGGAATTTTGACTTTTCCTTCGGCTTTTATTTTCCGGTGTCTAACTTACATCAAACAAAATATGCAACGTTTTGCATCGCAACGAGAGGTGCATGACTATGCAACGAGAAACAACAGGAACATCATTTAAAAAAAGCATTAATTAAATATCACCCTGTCGTAAGCTTCAACTTAAACTTGACAAATGTTGTGTAAACATTCACTGTTAATTATAAACAACTTGAGAGGTCGACGGGAGCAATTTTAATCCTTAATGATGCAACCATCAGCATTTTGTAACATATAAATACGCAGGCAAACGCCAAGTTCATCAGGCTTTCGGGTCTCTCAATTCCGCTCACTCTAGTTGCGGGGCAGTACACAGGTACGTCCACTTCTAGCTGTTCTATCCCACAACCCCCATATATGAGAACAACTATGCACAGGTATAGGGTGGTCAGGTCCTTACCTAACCTGGATGAACGTATGCACAGGTATACGGCATTTAGGGGCTACTAACGAATTTGTGAAGTATCAGAACTCCCAGTAAAGGGATAGTTTTTGGGGATTGTTAAAAAGAAGTGAAAGTTAATAATCTATGATAAACTTAAAAGACTTACATTATAAATACCAGAACGAATATATATAAATAAGACAACACCACCGATCTCCATATATGGATAAGCACAAAGCTATCCAAATCATACTGATTCATGCGCCTTCAGATGTAAACAAAATAAGGTAGTTCTGAGACTGCGCAGTTTCAATTAGCAGGTTATCGATCGATTCCACGTGCTTCATCACCGCATGGCCGCGAATAAGCGACAGGTCCGGATTTAAAGAATTCTGAAAAATTTTTGCCGTTGTATATATTACCAAAAATTTAAAAGCAAGTTGATAGATGAAATATTTAACACAAAAATTGCAAGCCATTGGTTTTTAAAAGAAATAGAATAGACCAACCGATAAAATATACAACTTTTGCTATTTTTTCCGAAACTTGCTTTGTTTTGGAGACAAAAAAAATAAAGTTTTCTTTCCTCGTCCCTGGGCGAGACAAAAATCAATTAAAAAATGTAAAAACATGATAGTAAGTATATAATTATGTTTAAGGAACAAACCATTGATAGGTATGCAAAAAAAATACTACCAAATACTTTGGTACCTACCTAATTTTTACATTCTTTATGTGTGGCATACATTTTTTTTGTTAAAAATATTAACTAGTTTGCCCAAAATGATTTTGTGACCAAGAAAATTTGAATGATTTATACTGTAAAATCCGGTGTAACACAGGCGCAGCACTGAAACTTGTAAATTTTCAAATATATATATTTTTTAAATCATCCCTTTGATTCAAAAATATTAAAAAATGGAAGCACCTCCTAATAAAACCGTTTTTACATGCGTTTGCCTTAAATTTTACTTTCTCTTTAAGTTAGTCTTGAATAGGTACTACTTTTAAAAGAGATTTGTAATGTTAAAGTATTTTGCATTCACACATTACATACCACAATCTGTAGGCAAGAAATACACCTTTTTTTAGTTTTTTAAAATATGAATTTTTGTTCCATTGAATAGCTAAAATAACTTTGGGGCAAAGAAAGGTTTATTAAAACAAAACATCATGATATAAACGTTTTATTTACATTAATTTACATTAGGTAGTAGTAGTAGTCTATTTGGAAAAAGCCAATAATACAAAATATGTAGGTAGTATGTACCAAGATACAAAATTCTTAAGACTATACACATGTCTAAATGCTCATGAAAACCTTAAAACATTTAAGGGTAATTAGGAAGTTTCCTGAAAAATTAAACTGATTATTTTTTATTACAACAGTGAAAAAAAATCGATAAGTATTTTTTTATTTCCACTAAATATGAATATTACGAGAGCTATGCCAGTTTTTAGTTTTGTATATATAGATATACTATGCATGGTGTGACGTAATAATTCATGTGTATTGTGACGTCATAAGCACATTTCAAGGCGTATCTGCCTCATATTTCGCCTTATGAAAAAAAGAAAAAACACGTGTCCACTTATTTTTCATGGGCTATCGAAAAATTGATGAAACTTCCTCATTGTTCCATATACCTGTTTCTGCTATTTTAATACATTTTTTTAAAAACATTTTACAGACTGTTCTATAGGTTCAATATAGAAATAATCCGTGGAGGAAGCTTTAACATTTTTTTCCAATTTTTACTCCCTTCTTTTATTTTTTTCTTTACCTTTACAGATAGAAAAGACATACAAATTGTACGTCACTCACTACACTTTTCTGTCCTAAATTTTTAAAAGAAGGGGGTAAATATTGGGAAAAAAATTAGATGTCCCCCCACGGATCATTTCTATATTAGTGAACCCATATATGTAGTATGTAAAACAATTTTTAAAAATCTTTTAAAATAGCAGAAACAAATATGGGGAACAATTACCCATTTAAGGATCTAAAAAAACTGTTTAGAGCATCAAAGCTCCTCAACAAAGTAAATTAAAATCCATCCTACCTATAAGAAGACTCTTTTAATACAAAATGATAAAACTGAATAAACTCACTGCTATTTATGCATCGTGACAGTAAATAAACCCTTTTTAAGATATTATTCCCATATTTTGTATGTTATGCTGCAGTTATCCATAAAAGAAAATTATACTTACTTAAAATAAGAAATCCCTAGTATTCTACCCTTATTTTGGTAACACCGAATCAAAAACCGTTGAGTATTTTCTTTGACCTTGGCAGTTGACGCCATTGTCTTCTAAGGTCTTTTGTCTTTAAATCCTATTCCTGACGTCTACACCAACTTATACACTAACAAAATACACTAATAACGAACTATTATAATAATAAACTAAACTAGATGTCCAAGAGCAAATTAGTTATTTTCAACGAAAACGATAATATAAACCACTCAGACGCACGTACGTACTTCAATAAATGAACGAAACGAAACGCCGAAACCATTACGGCAAACACAGAAAAAATAATTATTTCAAGCGCAAGCAACAAGCAAGAAGCAAGGTCAGAGAAATTTGATAATATTTTTGATTACCGAACTGTAAAAGCTTTATGAGCTGATTTCGTTCTGTCGCTTCTTGGTGTTTGTGCCCATGAGTAAAATTATCCTATTTTCAGTTCTGTCCGACGCAGAACCCGGTTTTTTTCCCCATGATTGGTACGATTTTTCGATGCATGCAGACGGTTTGTGCTTATCCATATATAGATATCGGTGGACAACACCGCTCCCATAAACTTTATTAATAAAAGTGACGTCGCTTACTAGACAAACTTTAAACTAAGCCTCCCTCGAGAAGACATGCATTTCATATTAATTGGGTATAGTGTAATCTCTTAATTCATCTATAATCTTAAACATGCCTTTATTAGTATACAGTCTAAACGTTGTTAAGTTTGTTTGTAAATAAACTTGTTATTGTTTTTATCGATGTGTCTCCTTTATTATCTCCTCTCAACTTGGCGTAGTGCGTTCCTAAATCTGAGCTACTCTCCTACACGCTAAGTAAGGTGTGGCGTCTCAGATAAAAAATACAAGTCATGACAGAATGGAAGAAATTTTCGCACGCTTGCACGAACTAGAAGAGGCACAGACTATTACTGTGTAATATTCTTTAATATTTAACATTTTACCCCCCGTTATGAGAGAGCTTGAGGAGGGTCAATTCCGAAGGAAAATAAAGCAATATCTAATTTTAAAAGCATTTTATTTATTTGAAGATTACCTCAGTAATGATTTTAGTGATATAGTTTAGTGCATTGAGTTTCTTTTCTACCTAAATTATTTTAATAGTGTGTTAATTGTAATGATTGTTTGTCTTTGTAAGGATGACATAGTAACTATAAATGTTCTGTAGTGTTGTTGTAAAACTGTTCTAACTTTCTTATTATTATTTTAAGTAGGTTTCTTTACAGGAACTGCATTTTTATACTTTGACTTGCGAAAGCACTTTTGTGTAATTGTTACCATTGAAGTTAGCTCTACTAAAAATTCTACCAGGACTACGCGTGAAGGCTTGAGCCAAATTTCTTGAACAATCAATGATGTCACTTACCGCCCAGACAATCCCGCATTATTAGAGTATTTGTATGTTCACAAAGTAAACAGTATTACCAAGTGCATTTGATACTTCCCAAGAAAGGCTGTGAATAAGGTTTAATTTTAATATTACTCAGAAGCACAGACAATATTATTTAATTAGTATTTCATTACATTTCATTGTAATGCTACTATTGTTGAACGCACACAGACAGTGAGGATTAGAGGGGTATCGTCCTCAGAGGGTGTGTTAAGGATAGGAGTACCACAAGGCTCAATTCTGGGACTCATTTGTTCCTGATTTTTATAAATGACCTGCCAATGTGCCGGCTTGCTCTATATATATTGTTTGCAGATGATACTACTCTCACAATTCATGATGATGATTTGGAAGGTTTGATGAGGAGGGCGTGTGAGGCACAATCTGAAGCAGAAGAATGGTTCAATGCCAACAAGTTAATGCTTAATAAAGACCCAGAAAATGATCTTCTCTCTGAGAGAAACGAGAGATTTTGCAGTGACAAATCCACCTAAAGTCAAATTTTTGGGATTGTATTTTGATCCAAAACTTACATGGGACATTAATTCAGAGGAAGTATCGGGAAGATTGAGGAGCATTGTGTTTTTGCTGAGAAACCTCCATGACTGTGTATCGCGCACAACATTGTTGAGTGCTTATTATGGCCTCTTTCACTCAGTCATGCAGTGGCGTGCAGTGCCATTTAGGAGAGGGTAGGCAACATAATAGAAAATGATACAGAAGGAGTAAGCCCGCTGCAGGCGCCGCTGTAAGTAGAATTTTTTTTTAGGTGCCACGCCAAAAACGTCCATTTTGAGGCTCCAAAAAATGTAGGCATAAAGCCTTTTCAATTCGAGTTTCGTCAAAACTATGCAAAGAAAACGCGTTGTAAATGGTTAGTGGACTGGCCTTGTTTTTCTGAGACATTCGACACATTATTTACATCAATATACCCACGTTTACTCTACAATTTCCTTCTTCGCCAAAGAGTAAGCATAGCCAACAATACATTTTAAATTTATGACGACACCTGCAGAGCCACTAATAATTGTCATGGATATTTTTATTAAAATATCAAGTTTTTCTTTCTAACCAACAAAACTAACCCACAAAGAAAACAACAACCCCTTGTATAGGTACTAAACTAACTAAACTTTCAAAACTATAACTAAAAGCGCAGGGCGTCAAATCCCAATCTCACACAAGAATAGGGCACATAGAAAAGGAAACCTGAGGTTATTCTTATTTATGGCTGGCCAATGCCGGTGTTGTATTATCGGGTTTCGGTTTCTTGCAAAAAAATGCATGGCGTTATTAATACCCAGATATCGAAATATTAATAAATTTAGGGATGCCCCATGTACTGTAATTTTAAACATTATTAAATAATATAGCTTTCTTAACCAAACCCTGTAATGATGTACCGGTAATCGCTTTCAAACCCATTACTAAAGCGCAAAAAAACAATAATAATATAATCCTTGGTAAAAAAGAATGTCTATCAAACCAAAATATTAATTAAAGAGAGCACATTTTGGCAACAGCACTTATCGTTGCATCAGGTCGTCGGTCGGCCTGGACCATCTTCGCATGCTTTGTCTCTTTTCTTTTTATGTAACGTTTCATTTGGCTGTCCTTTTTCAAGCACTGCTTTTCCCTTCCGTAGTAAATCCAGTATTGACGGTATGAATGCATGCCTTCGGTTTGTTATGGAATGCTTTTTAGCGGTTGCCGTCGGAGAATATTATTCCGTTTAATATAGGTAGCGTAATATGAGTGGTAAACTGTGATGTTTTTCTATAATATAATTAATATTTTAATTGACGCTTAAGATAAGCTTTTTAAATTTGGATTATATCTACTTATTAGTAAAATTATAATTTATATTATCGGGATTAAAATTAAATGGAAATATATAAAAAATGTCAAAACATCAGGGTAGGCAATGCATTTGTGCTTTCATTGTGTGCACGCCACTGCAGTCATGACATATGGTATTCTGGCTTGGGGAGGTGCACCCGCTGCTGCAAGATTGTTTTCTCTGCAGCACAGGGCTATTAGGATCCTAGCAGATCTGGGGTTCAGGGATGACTGCAAGCCAGCCTTCAAAACATTAAACATACCTCCTCTCCCATCAGTGTATATTATAGAGTGTGTACTCTATGTAAAAAATCCACGATTATGAAACCAGACACTCCCATGATATTGTACTTGCATATTGTCGCCTGTCTAAGTGCCAGAATCGACCGGAGTTTATAGCTGTTAAGCTCTTTAATGAGTTAACATCAGATATAAAAAATCTACCCATTAAATCTTTAATTGTATATATTATTTTTTAAATTTGACGTTTTTAATTCTGACCTCTCTTAAGTGTATGTATATGGTTTCACTTGTGAGCTTGTCTTGTTTTGTCTTTTAGGTGCTATACTATACAGGGTGTCCGGTAAGTTCGGGGCAAACTTTCGGTAGCTCATAGGGGATGTCAAAATAAGTCTAGTGTTTCATATAACTTTTTTCCTTACAGCGCCTCTTAACGGAGATACAGGGTCGCAAAGGTATACTCGACAATTTATATTTTTGATTTTAACTTTTAAACCACTCTGTATAATTGAATAAAATTTTGGGATTTTCTTAAGGGGATTATTATCCTTACATCGACATTACAATGTGCTCTTTAACGTTTTAAGGAAGTCAGAACCGGACTGGCTCTCACACAAAACGGGCGAAATTTTTGACAGGTGTCATTCAATTGCGACGAAAATATGATTTTCAGATACTCCCAAGATTTTACTAAAAAAAGGTACTCTTCATTTGTTTCAATTAAATCAACCGTTTTCGAGAAAATTTGTTCAATAAGCGATCGTTGTAAAAAAGGTCAATGATCTGATAAATAAATTATTTATTTCAAATATCATTAATTAGTGAAAAAACCTAAATTATGATGTTAAATTAACATAAGGAAAATAAAATTGACAACTACTAACTGAGAAGCCTATAAGTTCTAATCAAGTACGAATTTTAAAAATTATTTGAAGTCATTTTTTCTTTACAAATTTTCTGTAATTCATTGGAGGAAAGGAGAATTTATTCTGAAACATTCAGCTTGAGATTTACCCGATCGAAAAAGATTTAAAAGAATTGAGAGACAGGTGAAAATTAGTTTTAAACTTTTGCAGTAATAAAATTAAAAAATGCTTTGCGTAAGAAGTAGTAGGTTCTGTTTGGTTACAGTTGAGAGTAAGATGTTACTTAAGCAGATGTTCAATATGCCCTCCTTGAACTTGAATACACTTTCTTATTCTACGCAGGTTTTCTCGTCGTACTGCAAACAACGTACCAGCAGGATGGTTTCGAATTTGTCCACAATACTGCCTAATCCTTAGAACCAAATCTTCTCTGGTATTAACTAGCGTTGAATAAACTAATTCCTTTAAATAACCCCAGAAAAAGAAGTCCAATGGATTGAGATCTGGGGATCTATCTGGCCACGGAAAAGGTCCTCCACGACCAATCCATTGTTGGCCAAAAACAGCAGTCAGTGGTGCACCGTCGTGCATAAACCACATGGATGCTCTAATGTGAAGAGGTACATCTTCCAGTAGCTTGTTCAAATATTGCTGCAAGAATTGCAAGTAGCGTACACCACTTAATCTATCGTCTAAAAAAATGGACCAATAAGATGGTTTCCAATAGGGAACTTGAACATTTTTTTTTATTTCTTTAATATATTTGCCTACCTATAGAGACAGCACACACCAAATATTAGCCCTTAAATCGCAATATTTAATTTGCAATAAACAATTAAAGTTGTGACCGAAAGCTACTCATTTTAAACGACACGTGACGTCACACCGCTCTTTCGATCGGAAAGCAGTCATTGACATATTATCTTAAAATGTCAGTGAAGACAGTATGGCATCGGCAGCCACAAGTATTTAAATATTTACGTTTATTACTGCTTGTCGTTGAATTGCCGGGTGTTTGTTATAATTCGTGTTGATTTGTACTTTAATCTGTGCTTTAATATTAATAATAACAATGGAAGCTAAGACGTTCCCTGCTCTGTCGTCCGTCAGGCGCGACGACAAACGAGCTACTTGACGTCACAACCGGTCCCAGCCAAGGACGGCGAGTTATAAGAATAATTTGAATTATGCAGTTTTTAAAAGCTTATATTTATTATACAAAAATAAAAAATTAGTTTTTTTTTTTGTGAACTGTGGTTCTTGTAATAGTATTAAATTATGGTTGTGAATAATATTTTTCAAATCTAATTTTTATGCAAGTTCCCCATTATACCAGCCCATACATTGACCATAAACCTTTGCTGGTGTTTTGTTTGAATAATCGCATGGGGATTCTCTTCTGTCCAGATATGTAAATTATGAGAATTGATTATTCCATCTCGGGTAAAACCTGCTTCATCCGAAAACAAAATTATGCCCGAAAAGTTGTTATTTTCCCTATGTCGCTGCAAAAACCAGTTGGCATAGGTGAGTCTTGCTGGGTAATCTTCTGGCGACATAGCATGTACCTTTTGAATGCGGTACGGAAGAAGCAGCCATTTTGTTACGCCAGTTTGTGTTGCTAATTTGCGAATACTGTTAGACGGATTCTCCTCAATTTGTTCCAAAATGCGCTCCTCCACTTCGGGAATTCTTGCGTTTCTTTGGGCACCCTCTCCACCACGCCGGGGTAACAGGCTCCCTAAATAAATGATATTTATTTTACCTGTTTCTCTTAACCGACGATCAATTCTTTCAATTGGGTAAAACTCGATTGGAAATCTTTCAGAATAAATTCTCCTTGCCTGCAATGAATTACACAAAGCCTCTCCATAAACCAAATGCATGTCAGTGTATTCTGCGAGAGAGTATTCTCCCTTAATTAAATTATTTTTCCTACTACCATGCGTAAAGTACTCACTTTACGCACTCTCTAAGATTCTTAAAATAGGCCTTTTTAAAGTGAAGTGCGTAAAATATATTATTTTACGCACTAGGGCGTAAAGCATTTTAATATTATTTTTGTTTTTTCATATATTTTTTTGGTAGTAGAAAAAAATTTGTATGCTACTCATGCGTAAAGTACCCTTTTTTTATTCATTCCCAGTCATAAAAAAAGGGTCACTTTACACACTTGTTGCATAAACAACTATTTTGTACGACTAATAAGAATTTTTGACAAAACTTGTCAACCTTGTTGTATCAGTGAAACAACCTGCTTACTAACCTGGAGTTTGTCTAATTCCACCATAATAATGATTAAAGAATACTGAAATTAGAAACTAATAAAAGTTAAATTTTCTCGAAAACGGTTGATTTAATCGAAAAACATGAAAAGTACCTTTTTTTATTAAAATCTTGGGAGTATTTGAGAATCATATTTTCGTTGCAATTGAATGACACCTGTCAAAAATTTCGCCCGTTTTGTGTGAGAGCCAGTCCGTTTCTGACTTCCTTAAAATGTTAAAGAGCACATTGTAATGTCGATTTAAGGATAATAATCCCCTTAAGAAAATCCCAAAATTTTATTGAATTAGGAAGTTTACATTTTTTTAATTTTCACCTTAATAATAGTCCTAAAATTGATAAAAATAACAGCGAAAAAAATTTTGGTTTATCTACATAAATAACGAAGCTATGACTTGTCAAACTTAAATATCACGCCCGGCGCCCTGAAAACCACTGTGACGTCACGCGACACCATCCGCCAGGCGCGAAAGCGATCGCGTCGCAGTAGTCGCGGATCTCTGTGGTTTTGGCAGCCGATTGCGATGGAATATCTACCACGTTAGTTTAGTTCCTGGAACTGGTTTACCATTAAGCTTAGAAAGACAACTGATTATTCCAAAGACTAAACCAAAAAACTACAAATATTGCATTGTACCCAAATGTACTAGCACTACTATAAAAACATGCGACAAATCTTTTTTTGACGTGCCGAGACAAGAAAAATTATGAAGGAAATGGTGTCGAATAATAAGGCGTGATATTAAGTTTCCTCTTTCTTCTAAATCTGTACAACATTGTTGCGAAGACCACTTTGATGTAAGTATTGAATTGAGCAATATTTATACAAGTAAGTATTTCATAATAAATGAAACGATTTTATTTAGCATGAAAACACCATATCTGTCCATCTATCTATTAAATCTGGTAATTGTTTTTGAAGTTAAACCTTTTTTTTTGGGTGCGTTTAGCCCTTTTTAAAATTCCTGTGTACTGACAAAGAATAAGCCGTTAGATCTGACACGTCAGGCGTGACGCTGTGACGCGTTCTAAGATGATGGCACCTCATACTTGCGTTGATACCAAGTTGATTCCCCTTTGTGATGAAGCTGCAATTATATGTTGTGGACTAGTTAATTTGCAGAATGTTCTAATAAAATAATAAAACATAATACAACAAGTGTTCCCCCCTTCAATAATAAATAAAACATATACTTATAAAAAATATGATTTCATTATTTAATTTAACTTCAGTAACAATGTGTCAAAAATATATTTTTTCCAAAAGTCCATTGCTTTTCCTATTAAGTAAGTCCTCACAAAACTCATCATTTAACTTAACTTTATAAATATCAATATTTTTAGTCGTTTCTAAATTGTCATGTGGTTAACAAAATATCCATGTCTGTCTATCGTTAAATACCTTTGTAACTGGATTTGTGCCATGAATTTCTTTGTAGGCATGCCATCACACACATAATTTTTAAAATTTTTATTTTCCAAAGGGCATTTTATTTCAATTACGAAGTCAGTTGATAATCCATCAGGCGAAACACCGATGATTGGCAATTTTTTATTGATAATAAATCAACTTGCTTCAATATTTATATTCTCCCTCTCTCCGAGAACAGCTATACATGTTTATAAGAACATTTTCACAATTTTGTTCAATACATCCTGTAGGTATGTGAACCTGTTGGAGCTAACTTCCGTTTGTTGTTTATAATGACTTGAATATAACAATATGCACTTACTTTGGACAGTTTCGCTCCACGAATTTCAGCACTATTATAACACGGATTACTGGCAAGAAACTCCATAATCATCCCAATATCAACTTTAGGAAGATTACTAGAATCGCCACGAACATAATCTTTCTCCATTTTTCACGAATCTGCTAAAATAAACGTCCGTTTTCTTACACTGTATCATGCACTGATAGCGCGGTAGCGGAGTCTACGCAACGTTCCTGACATGTGACGTCAAACGATCTTTTCGAGTCGCGCGAGCTTCGAGCAAATAAGAAATTCAATATGTCCGCCATTTTTAAAGATATCAACCTGATTCTTTCGTCATTTGTAATGATAAACAATATACTGTTGATTAATATTGAAGTTTCGGAGTTTATTTACCCAAGCAAACTTCTCAATTATACAGAGTGGTTTAAAAGTTAAAAGCAAGAATGTGAATTGTTGAGTATACCTATGCGACCCTGTATCTGCGTTAGGAGGAGCTGTAGGGAAAAAGTTATATGAAACACTAGACTTATTTTGACATCCCCTATAAGCTCCCGAGAGTTTGCCCCGAACTTACCGGACACCCTGTATAATGTTGTTAATGAGTTACTTCTTTTAATGTTAATATTTAAATTTTGCGCTTTAAATTTAAATGTAATTTTAGGGTTTTATAACTTACATTGTAGTTTTATCTATTTCTTTATTTGATTTGTGTAAATACTTATGTATGTATTTTGCCAGCAATAAATTACAGTTTACAGTTTAAACTTTAATGTAACAATACCTCGCCTCTGACCTACTAACTTTGTATGTTCCAACTATCTCAACCTGATCCACACTACTGTTTTATTTGTCTAAGTCTAGAACTAAACATGCTGAAATATTCTCATAAGAATCTATTTTATGTGTTCACTCTACAATCACCTGAAAGATAAATTCGATATTTTTAATTGTAATGCTAGTATGTATTGTAAAAACCGTATGTTTAATAAGTTTCTCTTACTTTTGTAGTTATGTTATAATTACCATGTATATGAACATATGTGGCGCATTTTCCTATAGGACAATGTAAAAATAATTAAACAAAATAAATAATATAGTAATCTTATTAAAAACAGATATAATAAAAGCTTACCCCCTGAACAGCTCATGAGCATTGGCACTTGCAGGGACCCCTGGGGAATCCTTTGGAGTTTTACTCGTATACTCCGAGTCGAAATAAGCATCTTCAGGGCCGCAAACGGCCGGCTGAAAGGGTGGTCTAATTTTCTTGGCAAGAAGAGCTTCAAAATCGATGGTGGCGAAAAACTCATGACGTTTTAGATCTTCCACGCCTCCTGCGCCTGCACCTAATCTAAAATTGAAACGACTATAAATAAAATAAAGCCTCTTTTGGCATCAATACCAATCTTCAAAGTAGACAGAGTTGGTTTAAGGAAAAACCAGAAAGTGAATTGAGGCACTTGCCTGCTTAGTTGGGCATTAATTGCGAGTTGTAATCTTAAATTGCAAAGCCCTAGTTTTTCCGAAAGGCGAACCCTTGGAAGGTATACTGCACGATATTCTAAGATTAGGAAAAAATCTTGGACAAAACCAAGCTGGCGTTTTACGTCGCAAAGACACCCAAATATATCATTCCTGGAAATACAACAATACAAGTTGTTGGTTAACGCCTACCTATTTACTGGATTTCTCTTGAACAACGCCCTGAGCAAGCTCTGCGCCTCGGGGCTCAGATTCGCAGGCATTCCAAGCTTGGCCTTCAGAATCTGCGTCATGGTGTCTTTCCTATCTTGACCTTGAAAGGGCAGCGCACCGGTTAACATTTCGTACATTAGCACTCCAAACGACCACCAATCGGCGGCGAAAGAGTGGCCGTTCCTGTTTACTACTTCCGGAGCCATATATTCGACCTGTGATATTAACAAAAAAAGTCCAAAAATTTAACTAACCAGAAATGTAGGAAGCATTTTTTAATATTAAAACAAGGGAAATTGCCCTTGATACAAACGATTAACAACGTAACAGTAACGTCAAACGGTGATAAAATGTTTAAAATTATATTTAAATTCTCCAAGTTTTTGTATTTAGCGTTTATTCCCTTTTACAGCTGAAAGGTGACAGTCATGTTTTCTAAATGAATGAAGAGCTCCCAATCTCTAGGTTTGAGATAGGTATTATATGACAAGTTATTACATGTGACCTTATCAATGATTACCAGAGCAACCCATGTTGTGTGGATTAGCAAATACCCACACTGTAAGAAAATAAGTAATATAATTAAAACAATTAGGGTACCATCTCTGAATTGGGATTACTCTTAAAACTACTCCAGTAAATAAGAGTGCTGATGGATACATTCTTTGTTTCCAGTAACTTATATTACATTAAATACTTTTTTAATCAATTAAGCACTGTTCAAGAGAAAAGTATATTTTCACAATAAAACATGCTCAACATGCTGTCAACTCACCGTCCCACAAAAACTATAGGCTTTTCCCTCTTCAATTGGCAACTTGGATAGACCAAAATCAGTTAATGCGATATGTCCTTCAGCATCCAGCAATATATTTTCAGGTTTAAGGTCTCTATATATAATCCCTACTGTATGCAAGTGGTTTAGTGCCAGCGCTAACTCTGCCAGATAGAACTTTACATCTTCCTCTGTGAACATCACCTATAAGTATAGAATCAAAATTTAGTCAGAGAAAAATGTACAAAACCCATCAAAAATGTGTTAAAAATTTACTTTTAAGATAATATGGAGTAACTTCTCAGAATTTCATGCCCAATTACCAGCTTGATATTATAACTTACTTCTAACTGAAATATTGAGCAGATGCTCACTAACAGGACATAACGTCTGTTAATTCTGTATAATCTTATTGCACCTTGTAAACCATCTTGTAAAAGAAACATTTATTCATATTATATTATATTTCTACAATATTGTTTATTTTTAAAGGAAGGTAAAGAACTTACCTCTTTACTTAAACGTGAAAACAAATCTCCGCCTCTTAAGAAGTCTAAAATAAGGTACAATTTCCCTGCCGTTTGAAAAGCATAGTGAAGTTTAACAATAAACGCATGCTCCACATCAACTAGAATATTCCTTTCCATCTTGGTCCGGACTCTATCTCTGACCTAAAAAAAGATAACTTGAATATTCCATTCCGCCCTAGTCCCTCTAATCTAACTAACCACACAAATAAATACATAAAATTATCTTAGAAGAAAGTTCTGTCTTAGTTAAAGTTTTTCGGGATTGCAAAGGCTTGTCCAACAAACACACTCAATCTACCAGGCTTATTAATGATATTGTTTACACTGGCAGGTAAGTTATCTTTTCTACTCAATCCCAGTAAGGGCAAAAGCTTATGAAACTTTCTACGAAAATTTACCTTCAGAGTAGCTTTCTTCAATACTTTCATGGCATACAACGTTCCAGCATCGCTGCCCACAATTTTGCGTACAAGGAACACTTTTCCAAAGGATCCCTCTCCAAGAACTTTGAGCAGCTCAAATTGGGAGGGATCAGCTTTATCATGTCCATTTCTAACAACCTGCAAAATATTATTATACTTATGTTAGAATGAAGAATTTTTTTAGTAGGTGTAATTTGCGTGATTTCGTGTATTGCGCTGTGAAATAAAGTACAGTACAGAACCAATGAATGATTATATATGATATTTACACTTTGGTTGGTTTAAGGAGTAACCTGGAACCATTTAGATTCAAGCCCCTTCAACCAGATCTTTATACAATCCCATCAGAATTTTAACCTTATCCTACCACATCTCTATGATTTTCACAGATGTATGAAATTAAGTGGGAAGCCACTTTACTCAGGAATTTCCTCGAACCCCTCTAACCTTTGCACATTCCGTCTAAAATTGTATAAAATATACGTTGGAAAATCCCATCTGACTCCCACCCAACAACAATTCAATGGCAATTTACACATTGAACCATCAAGAGAAAGCATTAAATTAAATTAAATTTCTGTATATAAAAACCTTAGCTGGCTTAATGCTTCTGAACTTCATCTCTCTTCTAATAATAGCAATAATCTTCTAAATTTGCACATAATGGCAGAAAATATAATAGCTGCACAAAAAAAATTACCTCTCCCAATTCAATTTCATGTTCGCCCTCACTTGAGCCCCCTGGTGCCTCCTCTGCAGCCGTTGCTTCATCAGTGTCGCCAGACTGGGACTGAAATAAAAACTGGGACTTTAATTTTGTCAATAATAGATGTCAGGCATGTTCTGATATCGTCGGGGATATCTCATTTTGACTTGGTCAAAATCCAAACGAGATTTTTTTCAAGGACAAAAGAAGGGAAAAATGTTAATCTATGTTTGGAAATTGATACAAAAAATCCCTTATTTACTTATTCAATATTCTTAATAACAAGCATTCTCTTGATTTTTTTCTATTTGTCACTGATAACATTTTTGATAAGCTAATGGAAATATATTATACCTCTAAAAAAGTTGGTTAAACAAAGCATATTTCAAGAGCCATGAAAATATTACTATAATATTTGAGGATCTTATAAATTAGTCAAATAAATTACAATACAAATCAAAAACAATAAAAAAAACTACTTTTTGTAAAATTTAAAACACAAGTTTTATATTATCTCAATAAAATATACAGACAATCATTTAATTATCAAACAGTGGCTATTTGTCACACTATATAATGCAGATAGATGCTAATTAAGTTAAGTTTAGATAACCACATCTAATATATTTGATGTTTTAAACATGCATATGTTGAATAAATCCATGTAATTTAAGCCAAATAATGAAAATTGTTAAGTAATCAAAATAAAATCTACAGCATATAAAAAAATATAAAAGTCCTACATAATTTAATATGAAATGGAAAAAACTTTAGAATAGCTGAAATATAGATTGTACAAAACATAGGTCATATGTTATACACACATCTTACTAGCACAATACTGCCACCCTCAGTTACCCCATGGTATAACCAGTATCATCTTCATTATTTTAAATACAGTGTCTGATATTTATATTAGATATATCTCCTATATTTTAGTTCTAGAAAAATCTATGTATACAAAATTCTAAAATACAATAGATCCACTTAGTTTTGAAGATGTTGATTACTATACCAGGGCTTGAAGATCTCCAAGATTTTATACCAGTATAGCTGTGCCATCGGCATATCTGCTGCTATTAATGAGTTTACTGCCAATCTTTACACCTTCACGCTTGTCTCGTAAGGCTGTTTTAAATATTTATTCCTAGTACAAGTTGTACAGTGACAGTGACAGCACACATCCTTGTCACACACTCCTAACTTGATCAACAGTTTTCTTGTGCTATTTGTTTATACATGCACTGATTGTGGTAGAAGTGTTTAAGCAGTTGAAAATCATGATTTTCCAGGCCTGCCAATTCCATGTAGTCATAAAGAAGATTTCTGTTGAACTCGATCAAAAGCCTTTTGAAGTCAGCAAAACTGACGTAAGAATTTTTCCAGAACTCACAGCTCTTTTGAAGTAGGATGTGCATACAGAAAAGAGCCAGACCGTTCCTAAAGCCAAACTGCTGCTCACTTGATATGATTTCACAAAATGAGTACATTATTTCATCTTTCTTATTTTTGGATTGCAATTGTTTCCTTGGATTTATGTATTCCTAGTTTAATCATAGATGCTAATTTTAGAATTTTTGACGAATCATAATATGATGTCATATGCAATGACATATGAATAGAAAAATTATAAATTGGTATCGAAAAGCATACGTCCTCATCAGCTCTATTTCGTTTTTAAATCACTATATTATTAAACTAGGAAATATAATTGATTAAACATTTTCGGAAGTTGACATAGATATTCGAGTAGATATTTAAATACAATTATTGTGCATATTTAAAACCATATTACTATTGAGAACTGCTTGCAGGTATATGGTGGTCTGAAGACTTAAACTGACAAGAAAATAAATAAATACAATATGATTTGTAAAGTGAAGTTTGAAATATTTGCACTGGGTTACTGAATTTTTTTGTCCTTACATAGTACCAGGTTCATTGTTTCCTAACATGGCATTTGAACGTTGTTTCCTATGTATGTACCTGCATTAAAAATAAATGTAAATAGGAAAGTAAAATAATCCAAATATTTAGACTGCCATATATGCTACAGGTGTTCAAATATAAGCCAAAACTACTAAAATGAAAATGCAACCCATTGCTAAAAAAAAAACACCATTTATAATTTATCTTTTTGTTAAACACGCTTTCACAGTAGTGAGGTATGAGCTTTGCTTTCAAAGAGGTAATTAAATCTGCCACAAACCACAAGACATGCATAAAACAACACCACAGGGTCATAGAACTGTTTGAGGAAAGCACCAAAAATGCACAAAATTACCTACAGGCACTGACTTCAACGTTTTGGATTCACCAGATGCTGTAAAATAACAAATTCATTACAAATAAAAAAAAGGTGTGCTCAAAGAAAAAAATCAGTAAGGACTATAAAAACCATGGACTGCAAAAATATTAAATAAAATAAATTATAATAGTAACTAACCTCTGAATCTGCGTGTTGAATTTGCCATGGCTCACCGGAATTTGCTAGCGGCATATTAATTATCAAAAATTACATCAAAAATGGTTTTTTCCTAAAAAGTAAAGAGCTTATTTTGTAAACTACGAAATGTCAATGTCAACAAACAAGCTCGAAAATTCACAGCTGACTGACAGTTGACCTGGTTCGCCAACATAAGAACTGGAAATAAGGAGCAGGAGCGTAATTAGGTCCGATATATCCATCTCTTGGTAAGTTAAACAAGGACATAAATACCGTGGAAACTAACCAGGTTTGGTGGAAACCATCAACTTCTTGGTAAAGTTACCGAGAGATGGATATGGGCCTAAGACTTGTAGAACTAACTAGTCACACTCCCAATTTTCAAAATTATACGAGATTAAAATAATTATTGAATACAATCTCGTTATCTCGATGGTTATAATTTTATTTCCTCCTTAAACAATGATGTTTGTGATAAGACCTAAATTCCAAACGGAAGGGTCACTAAAACAATGTTAACGGAAGGGCAAATTGTAACGACCTAAATTCCAAACGGAAGGGTTATAAATACATAAAGCCTAAATTCCGGAAAAAGTTATATATCCCTAAAAGGGAAGTATACAAAGACCTAAATTCCAAACGGAAGGGTCACTAAAACAATATCAACGGAAGGGCAAATTGTAACGACCTAAATTCCCAAGGGAAGGGTTATAAATACATAAAGTCTAAATTCCGGAAAAAGTTATATATCCCTAAAAGGGCAGTATACAAATACCTAAATTCCGAAGGGTAGGGTCACAAATATAAACCTAACGGTTAGGCATAACTGTAAGCTTAAACATGTGCTTACTAAGTTCCCAAAAAGGCAGTACGCAAAACCTAAAATGCGAACGGAAAAGACCGGTGATAACGCAAAACAACATACGTTGCTATAGATATTAATTAATAGCAGAATAAAATTATGTCATCGTCGATCTCGGAGAACCATAATATATGATATGGTTAAAAATACAATTCAAACACGTTCGGTTCTTGATCCAATATTTTATGTAACAAATTGCAGCGAGCAAACAGTAAATTTCGACTGACTAATCTCTACCCCGATCTTCGAAAAGGTATCGAATTATTAGTGAAATTGGGATGTCTCATCCTATGACTTCTTTTGCTGTATCGAATTACATAAAATTGAATGCTTCATTTTATGACTTATTTTGCTTATTTGAACATATCCATAACGATATATCTCGATATCACATTCTATTGTTTGTTATATAATATCAAATTAGATATTTACGCGTAGATATGGACATTTTAACATATTATAGCTACTCTAGTTATTTTTTAAATGCTCCAAGTAACTAGCAATTAGACGCTTTTTCATACATACAATAACAAAATATTGTTTCAATACGCGAGTACGCTCTTAACGCCAATGCTCTTAAGCTCTTGTTAAAGTGATTGTCTCTTAAGAAATAAAATCAATATTTTCAAGTTAATTGAGTGTTGTAAATAATATTCCATCTTTGGAAAATTTCTAAAAAAAAAGGGAAAATCAGTCTCAACCGGATATAAAATAATGTAAGGAAAAATAAAGGGAGGAAATTGTCTTGTCTTACTTATTTACACCAACCGGTAGGATTGAATAAAATAAACTCAAGAATATTTAATATTAATTGTATATACGCATAACAAGAACAGAGTTTATACAAACTATCATTTTAACACGTTCCTAAATTTTAGGAAAATGTCAACAAATAATATTCCATCTTTGGAGGATTTTGATTGTGACGGAGAAGTTAGTTCAGTATGTTTACGATAGCAGAAATGGAAAAGAGCTCTAGATATTTATTTGGAAGCGGTGAGCATAGAAGAACCTATAAAGAAAAGAGCAATAGTTTTACATTTTGGAGGCTTGCTCTACAAGAAATATTCTATAATTTGCCAGGAGCAGCTGCAAATGTATCTGATGGACAACAAACTGATGTTTTCAGTATTGCCATTACTAAACTGGATGAGTACTTTGCATCCAAACAAAGCAAGATCTACGAGAGGCATTTGTTTCGACTGCTGAAACAAGAATCCGGAGAAAAATTCGGAAAATTCGTAGTGAGATTACATCAAGCTGAAAAGTGCCAATTTGCACACAGAAGAACAACTGATAGACCAAATTACCGAGATATGTTTATCAGTTGATCTCAGGAAGAAAATATTAGCTGCAGGCGACGCAATAGCACTCGATGGCATTATAGCTGAGGCAACCTCAATGGAAACCATTGAAAGACAACTTTCAAGATTTACGGAAGTACCAATGGCGAGTTCAGAAACCGGAATTAATGTAGTGTCTTCACACAAAGACAAAAACTTTGTGGCTTTTGGTAGAAAAACTAGGAGATATGCGCCTTCTAGATATTGTACAAGATGTGGACTACCAGAATCCCCTGACCAACAGCATGATTGTCCTGCAAAAGGCTCCGTTTGTAATAAATGCAATTTTCGCGGACACTTTGCAAAATGCTGCCGTTCAAAGAAGTAGTTTGCGCATCCAAGTGAGTCAAGACCCTCAAACAAGAGATTTAAGTCCAGGCATCAGCCCCCCTCAGAAAAGGTAGATTGTGTGGAGTCCGAAAATACGGAGTGTGTATTCCATATTGATGATGATGACTCCATAGAATGTAAGGTTGGTGGTGTTGCTATTAATATGTTAATAGGCTCGGGTAGTAAGTCCAACATTATAGCCTATAATACTTGGGTACTCTTAAAGAAATCTAACGTTTCAGTCTCAAATCAACAAAAAAAAATCAAATAAAATTCTTTATGCTTATGGTTCAAAGCAACCGTTAGAAATTTTAGGATCTTTTGAAGCAACAATTCAACCAGGCCTGAAGCGGCAAACTGCAACTTTTTTGTAGTAAAGCATGGTAAAAGGAACTTATTAGGAAAAACTACAGCAATTGCTTTAGGAGTTTTTAAAATAGGGCTTAGTAGTAATAATGAATATTTTCCAAAGATTAAAGATGTTGTGGTACATATTATCGCCGGAAGGCATTAGGCCGTTAGACAGCTATGTAGATGTAGTTAAATCGTTCAGAGCACCATCCACAATCGATGAACTGCATAGTTTTCTAGGGCTAATAAACTTCATTGGCAAGTGGATTCCGAATTTAGCGACCATTACAGAGCCTTTACGACAATTACTAAGACTCAAGCTAAGCAAGCATCATGCTAATATTTTAAAATATTGGGGCCAGGATCAAGCAATGCTTTTTAGTAAATTGAAAGACTCTTTGGCTAAAATAATCAGTCTAGGCTATTATGACCCCAAAGATAGAACACAAGTTATAGCAGATGCAAGCCCAGTAGGGTTGGGAGCGGTTCTTATTCAGTGTGACAACAATGGACCAAGAATAATCGTAAATGGCAACAATAACAGACCCGAAAAAACGCTATTGTCAAACGGAAAAAGAAGCTGTTGCTCTAGTTTGGCCGTAGAACATTTCAGGATGTACCTTTACGGCAAGGATGAGTTCCATTTAGTTACGTACCATAAACCATTAGAAATTATTTTTGGCCCTCGTTCACGTCCCCGTGCACGGATCGAAAGATGGGTTTTACGGCTGCAATCATTCCAGTCTAAAATAGTTTACAGGCCAGGAAAAACAAATATTACTGACCCGTTATCTCGATTGTGTCAAGCTAAAAAATGTGTTCCTTTCGAAACCTATGACCAAGTATTACAAATTCTAGAATATTCCCGACCAGTTGCAGTAAACTTAAAAGAGATTCGGGAATTATCCGAAACAGACGACGAAATATTAAAAATAAAAAATGGCATACAAAGTAACAATTGGAGTGATTCCATAAAACACTGTCAAGTGTTTCAAAACGAATTTTGTATATGTGAAGGAATCCTGCTAAGGGGCACTAGACAGCGCATTCTAGATGCAGCACATGAAGGGCATCCGGGTATTGTTGCAATGAAAATCAGATTAAGAACAAAAGTATGGTGGCATAAAATTGACGCTGATGCTGAGAAACTTGTTAAGTCTTGTAAAGGTTGTACCTTGGTTTCAACCCCAACTGCACCACATCCAATGAAACGAAGGCAAATACCGGCAGGACTCTGGATTGATGTTGCTGTTCATTTTATGAGTCCGTTCCCAAGTGGAGATTACCTCTTCGTTATAGTCGATTACTTAAGCAGATATAAAGAACTCAAAATTATGAGAACCATAACTGCGGAAAATACCATTACTGTCTTAAGAGAAACATTTTCAAGACTTGGACTTCCAGTGTCATTAACAGCAGATAATGCGAAACAGTTTATCAGTAACGAGAAAGTCATTCTGTAATGAAAATGGAATTAAACCTTATCATACAATACCATACTGGCCCCAAACGAATGGGGAAGTCGAAAGACAAAACAGAGACATATTAAAGAGATTAAAAATTAGTCATGCTTTAAAACGCAACTGGCAGCAGGAACTACTAGATTACCTGACTATGTACAACAGTACTCCCCATTCGACTACTGGTAAAACACCATATGGATTGTTTTCCGTAGACAATTCAGAGACAAGCTTCCCAGTTGAATAGACACGGAGCAGGAGATACAGGAAGAGGAAACGCAAGAAAAAGATTGCATTCGAAGGAAATTGGGAAAAGGTACGAAGATAGGAAAAGAAAAGCAACAGTGAATACGGAAATAGAAATCGGGGACAAAGTACATATATTAAAAGAAACTTTATAAAGCAAAATAAAACAACCCCAGCATTTGACTCGACAGAACATACGGTAATAAATAAAAAGGGAGGTGAGAGGTGACATTTTAATAAGAAATGAAGGAAATTGACATGAATACAGAAGAAATATTGTTCACCTAAAGAAGGTGGAAGGACAGTGGCAAGTATGCAGCGATCAGCCATCAAATGAAGAGGAAGCCTCAACAATTTATCATTTCAAAAATATATTGCTTTTGTCGTATCAAACATTCTCTAGCTATTCATTTAATCAATTGTTAATTATGTAGCTTCTAGCATATTAGGTTAATCATGATATTATGTTAGCGATAAGCCTTAGTATAAGTTTTGTAATACCTATTGGAATTCAAACTAGATAGTAAGTTATGTTTCGTTCTCTAGTTAAAAAATCATTTGTTAATAGTATAGTTTAGTTTGTAAGATTCAATACTGTAATAAGGCGTTACTGGAAAAGAAAGAGATGTGATGTACTGACTATCAATAAAGAAGTCTGACTTGTGGTGATGTAATACCTAGGCAAGGGATGCCGAGATATACGGTAGTCGTGCTCGGGTATTGGCAGAGTCGAGAGTAGACTAAAATACAATAGAGAGTATTTCATTGCTATTTCCCTATAAACGGAGAGTGTTGTATAGCAGTATACTACAATGTTAGTGAAAGAAAAAAATAAGAAGGATGATATGTGTAAACATATCCTATATCGACATCATCGACATGAAAATCTAATGCTAATGCCGCCTTAGGCCTGAATATAGACAACCCATTATTTGGAATTGAGTGCCTATATTCTTCTATTTTAGAAAGAACACGTTTTACACTAACATACAGCCTGCAAAACACATTCCCGTCACAGATACCGCCTGACGTGCGTTGTTTAATGTTTACATTTGTAACGTTTGCATTAGAATGTGTAATAGTAAGTCCACTTCACGCATAGACCTTGCCTCGCTACAGGGACGCAACGAACAGAAACTAACCCAAGGTATGCCCAAAGTCAAGAAAAACACTTTTTACAAATATAACCTCAAGAAAATATAAAATAGGATTAAAACTAACCGTAAAACTGAACGCGCGCGATTCCGCGGGTATAAGCTAAAAGTGTCTTATGTCCTTTACTTATATTCCTAAAAATATCTGTACAAAATTTCATGATGATCGGTTGAGTAGTTTTGTAACGGAATATTAGCTTATTCCGTTCTACTAAATTCAGTTCAATTACGAATGATTTTCGATGTGGGATTTGAATCACCAGTGAAATCTATTCGCGAATGAGTATATTTCGTGCAAGTAATTATTTAAGAAGCACAGGTACGCTGGTTTATACCTACGATTTGTGGATTTGTTTCACTGTAGATTACTATATTTAGTAGTGACATCTATTCGGGAATGGGCTTATCTCGTGTGGTTGGTAATTGGGAGCGTAGTACGCTATTTAATCCATACAATTTATGAATTTAATTTACTATAGATTACTATATATAGTATATATTGGGTATTTCTTTGGTATCACGCTGCGTGACCTATAGTAGTAGTCACATGATATAAATTATCCATTAAAACATCGAAAAGCATAATTTGTTGAACGTCTTGAATTTTGAAAGCGAGGTCGTTTTATCTTTGTGCCGACGTTGACGGGTGAGTGCTGGTTTTTTAATCTTGAAATATTTTATTCATCTTGCAGTATATTTAACTAATTCTTTCAATTTTAAATACACAATTAATATTTGTTCATAATGCGTTTAGTCTTATTCGACTTAAACAAGAATTTAGCATTCTTATATTACATTTTTATTTAGTTTAGTTCTTCAATAATCTTAATTTTTTTCGTGACCGTAGGGTAAAGATACCGATTTATTGGTGAATAAATGGCTCTCATTAGTCAAATTCATGTAATTTCAAAGAGGTTTAGTCCAAATTTGCAGATAACGTAATTATGTCATCATATAGCGGTCACGCACATATTTTGTGTATTTCTATTCAAATTGAACAGTATTATTTGGGGAATTCTTGGAGTAAATTCTATATATTCCTGTAAACGTAGGAAATTGAATTTTCAGTAGAAGTTCTTCGAATTTTCCCTAATAGTATTGCTGGTTTTAATATTTTTTCTTTCCAGTCTAATTTAATTAAATTTTCAGTTTATTTGTTACGTCAAGCATATAATTATTATCACTCGCCCTGTCTCGTCTCAACACTGATGTACCGACATTAATTTGCATTTATGAGAGGTTAATCTCACATGTGTAAATTTATCTGATTCTATTTTATCTCTCATCTGAAATTTCTATCTCGATGTGAGATAGTGATTATCTTATCTTTACCTTTAATTAATTGAGGCGGAATTACGCTCAATTATCTTTATGTGCCAAGGGCCAAATAAAAAAAGCAATATAAATTACTTATTTGGAGTTATAAGACTCGTTTATAGAGAGGTTGTACCTCTATTTGTCTATTTATAATTAAATTAAAGTTATCTTTTATTTAGATTTGCAGAGAGTCACTAATTGGAACGCAATTGCATAATTTTTTTTTAATTTAAATTTGTCATTATTTCTTTTGAATTTCATATTGTAAAGTAAAGAAAAGGATATCTTGAGTAACAGTAGTTATTTATAATTTTTGCTCAACCATTTCCATTACTTCCTCATGTGTAACAATGTCTCTGATGTTCACATGATATTTCCCTGAATATTCGTTAATTAGCGACATACATTGGTCTAAGACTAGGTAATTATTTTTTTGCATGTATTCAACGTTGGCTGAAGAAAACATCGTGCTTGGCAAGTAGCAGGTGTTCGTCCACTTGATGCACCTTCAAGATGTTCCGAGGGATACGATACATTAGAAACTAAGTAAGTCCTAGACAAGACCAAGAGACGTTAACTTGGGAACAGGCAGAAGCAGTTCCAGTAGAGGTCCCAATACGATCACATGGTTACAGAATAGTTGGACAAGCTAAGTATTAGTCAATCAGAAGATTAACGTATTGTAAAGACCAATAATATAGCTTTATTAATTTCCTTTTTTATCGTTTTATATATCACAATCAATTTTAATTCTCATTACTAAGTAAATTTAGTCATAAACTTTATTTCAAACAATTTCATAAGTTATATTTATCATCTGATTATATATATTTCAATTTTTCAAAGTTCATCACTCATATTTGTAAATTAATTGTAAAATTAATATATTGCTGTTTTAAAATTTCTTTGTTTAATTTATCGCAAGATTGAGGTCTGTGAGACACGAATTATAAGGGCAAATACCTGATACTTTTACCTTAATATTTATTTATATCTAAGTATTCATATTCAGTTTGCATTGTCTCTAGGAACTCTGGCACCCAAAATATAAAATCTCTGTTAATAAGAGAACATCGAACAATGCCCGAAGAAAATTAAAACTTGTCTCATGCATACAAAATGGGACACAATGCCATACTTGATTGAATAAATTAACTATCATGACAAATTGGCGACTGAGCTAACTTTCATTAGAGTTTGTGCGTGAAAACGTAAGAAACACACAAACAAACACATTTATAATATTAGTTAGGATTCTTTAGTAATACTTACTGGCAGCTTCAATCGGAGTGGATTACTTCACTGCACAAATTCGACACGAAAATCTAATGTCACCAGGAAGCGTAAATCCATTGTCCAGTACAGCCCAGCACATTTTCTTACTCACGTGTGCTGAAGCACACTGGCATTTGTCATATGCATGTGTGCTATACCAGTTCAGTGGCTATACCGTAGACAAACCCCCGCACGATTCAGCACGCGCAGTGCAGATATAGGTACTATTATGGCTTTGCATGGCCCTCCGCTCGCTTCGTTCGCTACGGCGGCTCAATCAACAAGAACTAAGTGTTAACCAAAGCTAACTAAGGCTAACCCAAAATGAAGAAAAAAGGTAAATTAATTAAAAAACCATAAACAAAACATCTGTCGCGACCGACGGGAATCGAACCCGCAGCGCTGGAATGACAGGCAAGCACTCTGCCTACTAGACCACCAAGGCGTTATAGAAGTTTTGCTAGAACGTAGAGACATGCCTGAGCCTGATACAACTGCGTAGTGCTAAATCGTGCGGGGGTTTGTCTACGGTATACGGTATAGCAAACATGCATATGACAAATGCCAGTGTGTTTCAACATACGTGAGTGAAAAAATGTGCTGTGCTGTACTGGACAATGGCTTTACGCCACCATGAATAACATCAACCTATGGACACAGCTTATTCACTACTAGCTAGTCATATTGGGGCGGCATTTTTGATTTGGGGAAGTCAATAACCAAATTTTGCAAATTTTAGAAGAGGGCCATGACTCAATATTATTTTAAACGCTGGGCATCTGAATAATACTTTTGACAGTTCGTTTGATTTAAAATATGTGTTTTTATCGTCCAAAATCCGTTTTAAACCGATTTTAAATGGCAAAATTGTATAAAAATCCAATATTTCCAGCTTTTTTTAGCATGATAGCCGTGGCTTCGGACGAATTTGTCGTGGATTTTGAAGCGAAAATTCATTTTAAATTCAACCGTCTATTAAAAATAAGCTGTGCCATGGATCCAAATACACTGCGAATATAATATAATGAAAATCTAATACCGCCCTAGCGGCTAGCTTTATAGAAGCACCATTTGAGTATTTGAGTCCTGGATGAGCTTGCTTCTCAATGCGCACGGGTTAAAATGTAACATCGGTACTCGCGTCTACCTACCTCAAATTTTCGACCATCGGACCTGTGCATTTGGCAGCAGCCCGGTGTTGTCGTTCCAATAATTCACTTCACGCTTGTCCCTCCACTCGCTTCGCTCGCTCCGGGGATAAAACCAATCAAAACTAACCCAATCTAATGCATGGCAGCTGATGAGATATAATAACATCGTAAAATACGTATATGTAAAAAGAAAAAGCCGACCCTGACATTAATTGCATGCCAATTATCTCCTAACCAAAATGTTCCTAACATTTATGAATAGATAACTATTTCGTAAGTTGAATACTAAATGTATGATCGATGAGTTATCTGTTTAAATTAGCCGATTGTTTTGAAGCAAAAGTACTAAAAGTAGCAAAATAATTTATTATTAGGGTAAAAGTCGTCATTTGGCGCGTTTATTTTAAAATTGTAGGGATTTTTAGTTAGTATTACCTGTATCCGTTGGCGCTTAGCGCCTGCGCCTTTCGGTGCCTCCTGTTGTAATTTCCGGCAAGTTGTTGATTCTCCAATTCGTGGAATATCGTAATTCCCAATTTATACCAGCAAACAAGTTAGTTCGCGTATACGTATAGGTGTATGGGTGCATCTAAGTAGGAAAATGTCAGCTTCCCTGGAACAAAGTTCGGGTACGTTTCTGTTTTATTCAGTTATTCATTTGGTTAACTTTAAATGCAAGAAATATGGTTTGATAAAATATGTCCATGGTAAACGAAATTAAATAATTTCCACTCCATATGACCTCACTTATCTGCATCACATGCATTCTTTATGTATTGCATATTAAATTTCATTGCTGTATTATAAAAGCAAGCATTTATTAGTAGCGGAGGGGCCGCGGACTGCGTGCAATGAGAAATATTGATGATGCTTGAACTTGTCCTTTATGATATTTTATAACCTAACTTTTTTCGTCAACAATGCTTTTCGTTTTTCCTTTGATCAATCAGATTCTTTTGGTAGCGTCTGCTACATACATATTATTTATCCTAAATTATACTTTTCGTAAATAGTTTCAGATAGTAACTAACACTATAACCCGAGTATAAAGCTGGATTTATAGATTGACATAACATAAGCATAGCATATACATAGTATAGCATAAGCACATTACAAAAAATGGTCGATTTATAAAATGGGCTTGTGCTATGTTGCGCCTGAGCCGTAAATCGAAAATACTAACCTTACAAATTTCATAATTTTGTTTAAAATGTTTTAAAGAAGTATATTATAGAGTCTTATGTACATTAATTTATAAATCCTTACCGTTCTCAAAAAGAACAAGCTCTCATAAAGCCAAAACGCCAAATTTTATTGAACATCGCATATGTCATTCTCTCAAAAGGTAAATATTATTAAAATTCTGTGTTTTCATTGGTCGAACATAAGCACATAACATAAGAAGTTGAATATTGGTCAACTTCTTATGTCAAGCTTATGTTGTGTTTTATGTTATGTCGATCTATAAATTGCCTAACTTAAATATGAATGTTTAACTTCTTATGCTTATGCTATGCTTATGTTATGTCAATCTATAAATCCAGCTTAAAGCCCGACCCTGGTTCTTGTGGTAAGCACAGCAGTGCCTATAGGTATATTGTTTAAATAGATGACACCAAAATAAAATTATTTTGTATTGTCACTATTTGCGTAATATTTTTTTATATAGGTTCTCAATGGAGAAAAAGAGCCCATGAAGACCTAAACATAGGTCTAAAGGAACCCAAAAGGCCTAGACACTGCTACTACCGTCTGGAGAGTGAAAGTTCTAGGGCATCTGATGATGGGACAGAGAGTATATATAGTTTACAAGACAAGGAGACTGGTAGGAATCAACATTTTTCAGATGATTGTAGCAGCCCCCATTAAGTAGAGAAGATTGTAAATGTATTTATTAATGAAATTTTAGATGTTGTGAGGGATACCTCAGACACAGAGTCCCGGGCATCAGATTGTAAAGGTGATGAGTATGAGCTGGAATTTGAATATGAAGTTGCCAGTTTGTCAGAGAATGATGGTGTTGAAATTTCAACAACTGATTCTGAAGTAAGCGTTTCCATAGATTTAATTTTTCTATGACAAAATTGTGTTATTCCTATTTCTGCATAATAGTATTATGAGCTTTGTCAACAAATACATGTTTTATTTTGTGTTTTGTGTTTTAATAAGTTTCAATCAAGTATTCTTTATCTATGGCTTTATCATTTTAGGAAAATTGTTTTGATTTAGGTATATTAATGTAAACTATGGAAACATCCTCAATGAAAGCAGTTGAATTTGTATTAAATACTTGATAAGTGAAAAACTAATTATTTTTTTAATATCTACTCTTCCAGGGTATGATGCTTGCTGCAGCAGCAGCTGTCATTTGTGACAGTTCTCTGGAGGCATGGGTTACAGACGTTGAAGATTCTGATGGTTCGTCAGATGAAACATCATTTGGCCGCACAGACTTTTCTACCTGCGTTCAGTGCAAGGGTGAAAATTGCAACCCGCTATACAGATACTGTGAAAAATGTTTTCAGGTAGATATTGACAGCTTTAGGCTGAGGTGGATCGGCATGGTCTTATGGGTGTGCTTATATTGGGGCTTATAATTTCTTGTCTGCCATGATGCCTTCCATTTATGCAAAAGCCATTTCCTGAAAGTTACTTAGCCATATTGGTGGATTTTTACAGTTTCAAAAGTTGACGTGATAAGGAAGATTGTTGACACAGGATTAAATAGTATAGAATATCAATATTTCTTTTGCATTTGCTTTTTGTTGTATCTCAGTGAAAAATAGATTAACAAGAGACACTTTATGTTCTGCAGGTTTTTATTGTTTTCTCATGTTCAGTATGTTTTATTCTAGCTTGTTGTGCAAGGACATTTATATTTGAAAATAAATAATATTTTATTCTTTACTCCTTGGTCATGACGGTAAAAGATTAATTTTAATTCAGGTGGGATTTACTGACAGTAGTATATTTGCTTTTTCCTTCAGAAGGCAATTCTGGCAAACAGCTTTCTGATATGAACCAAATTAACTGCAGTTGTGCAATAGTTCATTCAAACATTATATTTGACATACAAGAATTGCGTTTTTGTACTGCTCTATAAGTACTGGCGTTTTTTGCTAATATTTGGAATTCAGGAATCAGGTAATACATATTGTCGCAGATTAAAGGTTTAATGTTGATAAAATTAAAATATTCATTCAACCAGGTTCGAAATATACATCAATTGATTTACTGAACTTTAAAATTTTTTCCAATCAGTTATTTCTATTCTTTACCAATATATCTGCATAGTAGCTTTTCATAGTGTATCCAAACTACTTTGCAGTAAAGTTTCATGTTTTAGAGCACATTTGTAATTTATTTCTAAGTATGTTGATGTCACGCACTTAGTTTCCCCGTAGATACAGACATAGCCTCATTTTTCCCAATTGAGATATATTTCTGGCTACTAAATCACAAATAATGTTTTTCCTCAGAATTCTTAGTGCTAAAGGCTTATTGTCCCTAAATATAACCCCTCAGCATTCCGTGCCGATCCATTTTAAAAGCTCAAAATTAGTGACTAGTAAGATTTGCACATTAGTATATTAATTTGTATGTCTATATAAGTATAGACTAATGAAAAAGGTGTATTGTGCGGACTACCAAAAAAGTTTCCAAAAAAGACTAAAAGTGTATAAAAGCTGCTCATGAGGCTAGATTTGTAAAGGACTTTCCCACAATGAAAGTGTTAGTCAAATTATTTAGTACCAAAAAGGAGGACTAGATTTTTTAAAATTTCATAAGGACTTAGGATATATTGGCCTTTTCCATAGGCTATATAATGTTCCGGTATAATCAGGTAAAAAGTTTTCTTATTTCATATTTTTCTGTTTTTTTTTTACTTTTTTGTTAGGAAAATTGGTAAGCTTTTTCCTTTTTTATTACTTTTATTATTGTTTTTATGTAATATTTTTCTCATTTCGTTTTTTTATTATTTTGAATACATATTATTAAAGGCTGCACAATTTTTTTTCTTTTTTGGTGTGTTAGTATCAATAGGAAGCTGCACAAAAATGTGGAGCCAGTAGGTTTCGGTATTTATTTCGATAGTGGTTGTCATCAATCTCAAGTAGGTTAAAACTGGGTAAGCATATTTTATTCATAATCTTAACTACATTTTCAGTAATTTGGTATTAACAGAGAAGCATAAAAAACTTTTGTTAAAAAGGTCTAGTTTTGATATTGTACAGGCCAACGGTTAACAAGCTTTCTATTTTCTTTTAATAGAGTATTGGGTGCGTCTATGTTAACACTTTATCACTGTGACAACACAACTTTGCCAGATTGTGACTTAATTTTTTATTTATTAGGATGTCTTAAAGTGCCATGAAAAGTGAATCTGAGTGAGTGGGGGAAGGTAAGCTAACAAAGAAACATTGTCATATTAGCACTTGTCACGAAATAATAATGAATGGAAAGAGTCCATACTTTTCAGTATTATCATTAGAACAGAAGAAACGGAATCTGAAACAGGTAAGGATGCGAATTCAAAAAACTTCCTCTTTCAATGCCAATTTTGCTCCACTTTGTAATATTTATTAGGCACACAAATTATATACATTTAATTGGGGAATTTTTTTGTTTTCCTACATTTATTAAATTAGGTAATAAGTTCTTATATTTTCAGAAAAGTAATTTTTTCTGTTTTGAACTTTACAGCTCAATTGATGTTTATTTCTACAGGTAGTAATAAAGTTGTAATAATGCTTTATTAATTTGTGTCGAGGCCAATTAACTTTCTGTTGTTTTCTGTATTGAAAATATATGAATTTATCTATCCTGTTTCGTTTTAAAGAGTAGGATATGAAAAATATTAAGGTTTCAAAGGTAAGTAAAAGTGATCTTGCACATTTATTAGTCTCAAGTCAATAAATTATTATTTTGGTCTCTAATGAGGCAGTCTAATGAGCTCAAAAATTAAGATAATTATTCAGTGAATATATATAATTTTCTTAATTTGTTCTATGAATTCTATTTGTCAATCAAGCCAAGCTAAATTTTCATTAGGAAAACAATAATATTGGATCGTGTAAAATGATAATATTTGAAGCTAAATAATCTACATAATTTTCGGTTATTTATTCAATTTCTAGGTGAGAAATCATGGTTCTTGGGATTAGATTATTTCAAAAATGGATTTGCTATTCTACTTTCGCGCAGATCAAAACACTGAATTAGGCTTTTGATCTCGCAGAAAGTAATCCCAATTGACCAAAGCAGTGAAATGGCTATACTATGTCTGTTTCTAGTTTTAAAAATATGATTTAAATAAAATAAATATACATATATTGTTTTTTTTTGTTTCCTTAAAAGATTCTTTAAATCTTCACTAATTAATCTAATAATTACTAGTTGTGTTACAAGTTTCCTTTATTATTTATTTATTTGCCAATTTACGGCCAAGCCCATTTGGTTACAGGTTGTAGAGTACAAACATAACCTAGCAATTAAAATTATAAAATTCATCTATGATTAAAAATCTATATCTAGCATGTTTAATCATTGTATGAGTGAGTTATTGAGGAAAGCTTGAAAAATAGAAATGTAAGCCAGAGTTTCTTTTATTGAATGTTTTAGTTTTTGTTTGCATAAGTCCAGTGTGAGGCAGTCTAAATGTCTGGGCTATTTTTCAGTCCTGGTTCTATCATGTTGATTCTTTTCGTCCAAACTGTCCTCAGGTACATATTTATTGTGAAGTCTAGTCAATACTGTCTTTGTTTAATATTAGCATTCCAGACTTTAATCCAGATATCGTCTGCACTGTTGGTCTGGGGATATCCCCCCAAGCAGGTCGAATCTTTGGTCTACAACAGAAGGCTATTCGGGTTATTTTGAGGGTTGTCATACAGGGCTGACTGCAGGGATGGATTTAAGCAGCTGAGGGTAATGACTGTTACCTCTCATACCTATGTATGTATATCCATGAATGTTTACTGTTTTTAAAAGCTAATTTTGATGATTATTTTTCCCATAATGAAATGTAGGGGCATAATACTCGTCATAACCAGGATATATTCATTGACTTCCACATAATTAATAGATCTGGGACACCCAGCAGTCCGATTGACGAGGATGAAGGAATCCTGCCATAATGATGTCAGGGCTCGCTGTATTGGCCCTCTTGGTGAACGTGGCTGCTTGGGTCTTTGCTGCATTGAACTGGACCAAGTTTCTGTCGCCCCAAGTTTGAACTTTCTCCAGGTCTTGATTAACTGCTGTAGTCTGCTCCTGTCTGCGGTGATAAGTCTCAGTCGCTGGTAAAGGTTTTTCTGATCTAAATTGGGAGACAAGGGTACTGTCATCTGCAAAACTATATACAGGATTATTCGTTTCGGTCAGCAGGTCATTGATATAGATGAGGAACCACTTTAATTGTATTATTTTACATTAAATTATATCAAATTGCCATGTTTCTGGAATTTCGTAAGTCAGGTGCTATTTTAGAAAAATTGGACTGTGATCTTGATAGTATATATTTCTTATTTAGCTATCTTGTTTTGGATGATTTTTATTATTTGTGTTATTGACGTGTGAAAGCAATTCACTTGTTTCTTTACCAATAAATATTTCTATTCTATTCAGTCGATATTGTTGTTTATTCATCAGGTCATTTCTGTGTCATAGGCCTGCGTTGGTATATAAACTTTTATCTAAAATAAATAATAAATTGAGATTAGGCATTACCAAATACGCCTCAAACCCAATTTTGTACAAGTTATTTTAAAAGTTCTCCGCTATAACATTATTCAAATATTTACTTTTTGGACTAAAATAGTAGCCCTAGCATAAGATTAATTTTGACTAAACAGTACACATAAGATTTTATTGATATTCCAAACTAAATTAGTGTTCGGGCAATCTTGGATCCCATATTGTGTAATAGGATAAGACTAAATTTGCACCATTGACCAGTTTGTTTTAAGTTTCAAATTATATAGCGTTTTGTAAAAATAATTATGTCTGGTCATGTTGCTGCAAAAACCATCCATGTGACTTTTTCTACCTACATTTTCTCACTCGTTTTTGGAGTTCTCTCAGTTCTCTGTACAGGACACAGTATAAAATTCGCTTTTTTTTATCTCTGCAATGTCTGTAAAAGCTGCATGCTCTGTTTTGTTAAGATATTTTGATTTCTAATTAAGGCTTTGTGCAGTTTTTTTTTTTTTGGAATCTGATCCAATAAGATCGTCGATGATTATAATTCAAAAAATTCTCTTAAATCCCTGTAATATCGCACGGATATGACCCGTATTCAAGTTCATATGTTGAAAGTGGTCTTCTCATGGAAGCGCAAATGCTTACCAAAATTGAAGCAAATCCATTGATGACCCAGACAAATGCTTGTGCCCATTTGTTCTTGGACGAGACATGTAGCAGCTTCCAATTTCTATTATTTTTAGTTTGTTTAGAGTAAGTTCAGCTGTTTTTCTGTTGAATAACAATAATATTGAGGTAACTGAAAGGGTGATTGTAGGCTGGCTGGCTATACATACTCAAAAAAATGATAACGAATATTTTTGTTAGCAAAAAATTATTACAAACCTCCATCATACAACTATAATTTCCCATGTTGCTAACATGGTAGTCATATGATTTGATTATTTTTATATGTTTCTCTCTACTCTATTGATGGGCAGTCTTTAATAATATGTATTATATTTTTATGATTTATATTTTTTGATCTTTCTTTGTTGTATAATTTTTTTACTTGTAGATATATTTTATTTTTGAGCCTCATTTATTTAATATTAATTCTGACAATGTACAATATGTGTAAAACGTCGCTCCTTAACAGTTTTTGGATCCGCCGGCGTTTACTTTCAACGTATTTAAAGTTAATTATAATTTTGCCTCTACTATATTTGGAGCAAAATTAGTAACCTATTTTGATTGGTCAACAGAGCTGCAGGCAGTGCAACAAACACAAGACTTATAGATGTTTCCCTTTGTGCCTGTCGTGTTATAAGGTGCGTGACATACTCAAAATTATCGGTTTCATCTTAGCTTAGTTTGTATATGATCATGTAATAAATTGTTATTCAGTCGTTTTTCTTATGTTTTGTTTTTAATTTTTGATCACAGTTTATTGCATATCATATTGACTATGTTTATTCATAAACATTGTAAATGTTGCTTTATATTGTTCCAACACTGTCTAAAAACTAACATGCTGTTACTCAATACATGCAAGAGATCATATTCATATATTTCGTGTTACTTTTCTGGTGGTCTAGGTTTCAAGTTTTATGTTAATTTAAGCTTTTAGAGGAATTATTAATTTACAGCTTTTAATACTTATACCACAATTCGTTCTATTTTTTTTTTGAAGTATTTAAAACCTTTATCCAATAAAATATCTAAGTAATATCCAGAGCTTAAATTAAAATGTTAGATATCGTTTAAAACATTGTGTAAAATAGTTTAGCCTGATGGAGTTGATACAATTGTGTTTTAAGGTTATCTGGTAGAGCATATAATATCTTAATTGATTGTGGAATGAAGATACAGCGCTTTCATTGCAAAATTGCAATTCCTCGAATTCCGAGGATTAAAAAAAAAAGTTCGCCAAAAATATCCTGATCAACCTTTTATGTAAAAATTAAATTACCTTGAATTCTACCCCAATAAAAAAAAAATCATAAATGGAGAGATAGATTGAGTGACACCCAATTTTAAAGGTCTTATTGAGAGACCTTTAGTAACCTGGAATATCGTGCCATAAAACTCAGTTATTTTCGAGGTATTGGCATCTGAATAATGGCACTTTCAACTTTCACCACTGCACTAGAAACAAAACAACTTTGACGTTCTTATCTTGAGTTTTAAAGATATCGACTTTTTTATATTAGTGGCACATACACTAAAGGGAGATCCAAAGGCGCTTGAATAGTTGTAGGTTGTAATTAGGGGAAAACAGATGTCCTGGGAGTGAGTTTCACAGTGATGCAGTGCGCCAGACAAAGGATTTATTATAAAGCTATGTTCTAGGTGTTTCCAGTTGTACGACGAACTGGTGCGCTCTTGCCGTCTGTCGTGACTGTCTGACAGGCGTTGCTAGGGGCGGAACGAGGCGGGCCAAATCCTGGGAACATCTGCCGTGAAAGTATCTGTAAAACAGGGACATATCGGCCACATGTCTGCAGTGTTCCAGACTATCCAGATTTCAGGACAATTCCGGGCCGCCGACGAGACGCGCAGCTCTCTTCTGAATGGAATCCAGCAGCCTCGGGGGTGTGCTTTGTTGCGGCACCCCAGATGTGTGAGCAATATTCTAAGCACGGTCTTATTTGCGCTATGTAGAGCAACTGCTGCGGTGCATACAGTTTTTTGTTGCGAAGTAGCGCACCAAGCTTCTGGGAGGCTGATTTTGCGATGTTAACAACGGGGTCATGCGAGGGCATATTGCTGTTGACCGGGACAACCAGTGGTCCGATTGACGAGGATGAAGGAAGAAACAGAAAAAGAACAGTCTACGAAGTATTACAAGTAAATATCATTACACCAGAAAAATGGCGCAGTTCCTTAACACGGTAGCAGGTATTCCGTCCGGTCCTGATGCCCGTGATGTCGCGTTCGTCTATCAAAGGTGGGAGAGACGTTTTTGCATAGTTATTACTTACTGCCTTTGCTACCGACCAGAACTTCCTGGAGCCACTGGGGCATTGCAAAAGGTTATGCCTGATTCTATGCTTGTGTTTGTCCTTAGTTTAGTCGATCACACGTTTGCATACGTTTCTCGCTTCGACAAAATAATTGCGATTTTCAGCGGTCTGATTTTGCGTCCAGTACTTGTAGGCTTGCTGTTTCCTACCAACACCTCTTTCGCATCTTCTGTCGAAATAACTTGATGAGTTTGGGATGTATGCTTCCATTCCTGAGGAGATCACTCGCGTAATCTCTTTCCAGCAGACTGCCAAAGCAGACCTCGAGCCAAGGAAAATCTAGGTAGAACTCCCTTAGATCGTCCCAGTTTGCAGAATTGTAATGATAGATTTTGCGAGGCAATGGTGGATCCTTCTGTAGAAGTGGTAATTCACAAACCGTTGTAATAAGTTTGTGGTCGAAAGTACCTAATGGCAGACCAACTGTAATTGTGTACTGGTCAGGATTGGTGGTTATAAAAGGATCAAGGAGGGCAGCGAATTCGCCCCTCTCTGAGATTCGAGTTGGTTCTTCTACAGTTGAGTAAGCCCGCAGCTGATGGCAAATGCTTCAGCTTCTCTACCTTCCTTGTCGGTCTTGTTGTGAGGTTCGAGCATTTCCCAGAACGATTATTTCTGAATTGGGGTGATCGACCTGTATTGAGTCAAAACTGGTAGCTAGTGTTGTAAAAAAGCTTTGGTAGGCTCTATCTCCAACTTATCCGAAATTAGGAAATTATTATCTTTCCAGTTAAACCGGACGTCAGAGTCAATTGACAGATCTTTAAGAACCAGGATAGGAAAGTGCAAGATGTTTTCTAAGGGATACTGCCATTTAAATTGGTGAAAGTACTATCTTTCAGACGCCAATATTTCATAAGCAAGTGACTTTTAAAACGAGGTGTCACTCGACCCCTGACTCCTGTGAAGTAAATTTGCAAATTTTATGAATATGCGTAAGCTGAAAACAATATCACGTTTCTAATGATTTTGCAATTCAAAACCTTATTTTCTAGTTGTCTAAAACATATAGCGTACTTTTAGTTATCTATCTAGCCGATTTTCACTCTGCTTACAGAGTCAAGATGTTTATTTCAAAATATGGATAGAGGTTTTAGTTTATTTTTTTAAATATGTATTATGCAACTGTCCATCTCGATGTTTCGTCTGTTTTTGCCCGTAACTGATTATCATTACAACATACGTCTTCCTTCAATTCAGGGGACTGATATATTGGCTGTTTTGGTGCACCCGGAGCTTGCACCAATTATTAGAGCGATGCTGTCCCTAACCATTGAAAATGGCAACTACTTTTGTGCAAAATATTCGTCACATGTTCACCCACCTTAATCTGAAGTTATAGATTCCACAGTATTGTATTCCCAGACAAACTCATTAGTACTTTGTGGCTGTCATTTTCAATTGTCAGGAACGCATTATCCCGATGTTCCGTTCATTTTCATTTACCTACAAATCGCAGATACTTTTTATCCGCATCTGAGTATTACATGTAAACTAACCCACCTAGTCGATAAAGCATGTAAACATCGGGCTCTGCAAATCTTTGAGAGAAAGTGATAAACATAGCACTACTGTGTTTCCAATTTTGAATCACGTGAATCAAAATTAATGAAAACTCTAAGCACCAATCGTGCAACTAATATCTCGCACAGCCAGCTTATCTACTACCCACATCAATGTACACAGGGTCACATCCGTCTTTCGAACATTTTTGCTCAATATTTTGATTTTGCCACCAGGATCGAAAGAAATTTTTCCCACCTCGGCCGCGAAGGAACAGGCGAAAGAACCAGACGGCGAAACCCCTTCAAAAGGAAAACCCCGTGAAGCTGGACACGTTGAGGAACTGCTTGAGCGGACTATCTCAGGACTCTGGAATCGGATCTAGCCAGGAGTGCCCGTCGCTGGGATTGGACCAGATCGTCGTTCCGGAGCATCTACAGAGTTCAGGTAAAGGGCGCAAAGTTTATTTTTATTGCAGTGCATAACGAAAATTAACAAATATTACATGAAGTAAATGAAGCCTATGAATGAATACTTGGTCCTTACGTTTTCATTTGTATAGGCTCTATGCTTCCCATTTATTTTATTGCTTTCTTTTTTTTTTGCCGTTTTATTTTGAATATATTAACGTCTAATAATGTATGTTAGATATGGGTTATATCACATTTATATAATTATGTAATTATACTCCTCGTTAGTAGTCTGGTTATCTTTATCTTATTTTTCTAAATTTCAAACAAAATTTCCATTTAGATTTTTTCTTTCAATTAAATGCAACTATTGTGAAAAATAGTGATTGGTTACTTGACAAAAACGTGAAGGCCGTCACTGAAACAAAGCGGCGTTGATCTTTGTCAAGAAGTGTCTACACCGTCATAATCTTCGGCCGTATTACTTGGAATTATTTTGAAGATCTTGAACTTGCTTAATATTTTTCTGATCCTGTACGAAACGACTGTCATACTTTTGGGTCCTAAGGAAGGTGTAGGTGGACAGCATTTTGCAGATGAAGAACACCGCCAATCATGAGAAAGTATTTTGTTGTTTGCACATAAAGGAATCAATTTAGTGTCACGATTAGGTTAGTCGCTGTTTTATATAAATATTACTTTCTAACGATAATTTTACAGGTGACTTCATAGGTAATGAGTTTAGGTTAACTTTGAACGTCACCCTTATGCTTTAATTTTCAAGCTATTGATAACCTTATACAGGGTGTTTCAAAAACATGCGCCAACGCTCGGCTGGAGATACGTCATCCAAAAAAAAAAAAGAAAAAAAGTTGATATAAATGTAGGTCCGAAACGAGTTTTCAAGGATGTTAAACATTTAAAAAAAAAAACGTTTTTTTTTATATTTTATATATCCTTTGCCCGATTTTGTTGAAATTTGGCAGCGTTATTTATAGTGATAAGGGGCTAACTAGATTAAAATTGTCAAGTCCAGTGGCGTCCCCAAAGGCACCTTAACGAATATTATTGACGAAAAAAATGAACGCCACGAATTTTTTTTTGTCTCTTGAGTTGTTTTTGTATCTTACGTCGTTTTCGACAGAAAAGATAAAAACCACATTATTGCATGAAAATTGACAAAACGCATATTTTGTATCTTTTTGCCATGTATGCGAAAGAAATAAATACGCTTTGGAAAAAAATAAAAGATTGACAGATATAAATAAATTTGATATTCTTGCTTGTAACTAGAGATATTTTTGTTGTTAAAGTTAATTTTTCGGTGGTGCAAATATGAATTTTACAAATTATTCTTCACATAAATTGACCGTCATGCTCTTAGTTTATGGTGAAGCAAAGCAAAATGCACTCGAAGCAGTAAGAATTTATCATCGAAAATTTCCTCAAAGAAAAATTCCGCATGTCCATATTTGAAAATTTACTTCGTAGTTTACGGCAAACCGGTTCTCTTAAACCAGCCAAATCTGATTCTGGACGCAGAAGATATCGACGTAGCGTTCAAGTTGAAAAAGCTATTTTGAATAGTGTTCAAAATGTCCTAACTACAAGGAATTGTTGCAAATGAGTTGGAAAATATCAGCATCCTCTGTCTTAAGGACTGTACAGGAGCAACAATTGAGGCCTTACCATTTTACAAGAGTTCAAGAGTTGTTGCCTAGGGATTTTGTTCCCAGGAAAGAATTTTTCCAATGGTTTCTGAGGAAGTTAAGCCACGATAGAAAGTTTTCACGAATTGTACTATTCACTGATTAAGCATCATTTACCAGATAAGGTATAATAAATTTTCACAATTTGCACACCTGGGCTGACAAGAATCCAAATTTATTGAGAGTAGCCAATTCACAATATCAATTTTCAACATATGGGCCGGCATCATTGATAATGAATTAATTGGGCTAGGTGTTTTACCTAATAGGCTTAGCCATGAGTCATATTTAAATTTATCGTTAACGATTTGCCGGAATTGATTCCCTTGCATGTAAGAGGCCGCATGTGGTTCCAGAATGACGGGGCACCGCCACAATTTGCAACTGATGTTCGAGCTTATCTTATACATAACATACTGTGTTCGTTGGATTGGACGTGGAGGTCCGGTTGGTTGGCCACCTCGTTCACCCGATATAAATCCTTTTTATTCTGGGGGCATTTGCAAGAAATTGTGTATAAAACGCCTGTTTATACAAGAGAAGAACTAATTCAACGAAGGATTCAAAGAATTTAAAAAATCGCCATGTTTGTAGCAGAGTGCGAAAATTCGTACGTCGTCGTAGGCTATACGTCTGTAATGAAGTTGATGGTGGTCATTTTCATCATTTTCTTTAGTGTTTTTTTAGAAACAAGTTTATTGTTTATTAAAGGGTTTAAAAAATAAATGTTCATAAAAATACGATTTGTCAACTTTCTCCAAAACGGCTTGATTTAACAAAAAGTAATACGAGGTAGTTTGTGTTTAGTTTCGGGTCACACATTTTTTTACAATTATATTAATAGGTATACACAAATGTACAGGGTCTTTCCTTATATTTACACGGCGCCTACTCGGCTTATTATAAAAGATAGAGGAAAACTTTAAATACAAAAGTTGTAGGATTTATCCTAAATCGCCAAAAAATGTTAGGTAAAAAAACAAATGAATATCGCATAGTAAGTAAAAAATACTAACTTTATAATTTTTAATGGAACACCCTGTATATTTTTACATGTATGGATTGGTCGAAAAAGTCTAGACATATTTCATGAATAATGTCCTATACCTATCTCTAACGGTTTTCGAAATATTGACAGTTGAAAATCGACCATTTACCAAGTTTAACAGCTTATAAAATCTAAACGGCTAAAGATAGAACAAAACGGTATGCACTTTCCTATATTGATTTTTCATAAGCGATCGTATGACACGAACTCTAGATTTAACCAGAGGTTAAAAAATCCCGGATAAATTTAACCTCTGGTTAAATAAAAAAATGTAATTTAGTTGGGTTAGTTTCACCCGAATATCTCTAAACGGTTTTAGATTTTTAGAATTTTTCTTAACACCCTGTATTTTAAAAACTAATCGTTTGTGAACCAATGTTTATTAGAACTTTTTCTAGTGTTTTTGGATGGCCAATCTCTCGCCAAGTGTTGTGCATGTTTTTGTTGTCCAAGGACATGCAATAATACGGTTTTTATTTTATCTTTCGAAAACGAGGTAAGATGTGACAACAACTCAAGAGATAAGAAAAAATTATTTTTAATGGCTTAATCATAAAAAAATATAAAAATTGCAAAAAAGTCAGTGGAGTAAATTTTTTTTCGTCGATAATATTCGTTAAGGTGCCTTCGGGGACGCCACTGGTCTTGACAATTCTAAATTTAGCCCCTTACCACTATAAATAACACTGCCAAATTTCAATAAAATCGGGCAAAGGATATTCAAGATATTTTAAAAAAGCCGTATTTTTTTAAAATGTTCAAGCATTTTGGGACCTACGTTGATATCAACTTTTTTTCTTATTTTTGGATGACGAATCTTCAGCCGAGCGTTGGCGCATGTGTTTTGAAACACCCTGTATATAATATATGACACGAAAGAAAATATAGCACACGAATTTTTTCTCAGGTACGTCAAAATCCGAAGATATTTCTCCAACTTTATCAAAATCGTTAGTAACAACCCTAGAAGAGACGGAACCAAATTCCACAAAAATGAAACTTTTGAATGGTAAGGAATCGACTTTAAGGCGTAAACGCCAAATCTCGGAGAGCAGCCTGTCAGATTTCGAAGTGAAAAAACCAAAACTCGCGGCAAAGTTAGACAATCACACTTCTGATGTGGAGTCTAAAGTTAGTTCCACTTCTTCTTTCGGCTCTACTATAGCAAGTATCTCTTCGGAAACGAGCGGTTTTCATTCAGAAATGTCCAGTGGCAGTATTATGCTGGAAAAATCCAGCAGTTTCGGCTCTGATAAGTCCGAAACTGAGCTGTGCATATTTTGTAACAGCGCTCCTAAAAATAGCATATTCTTGCACACGAACATAGCGCACCGTTGTTGCTGTTATCCGTGTGCGAAAAAAACGCTAAAGTCGATCAAGAGATGTCCGATCTGCAACAGATCGGTCAATAAGGTAGTCAAGATATTCACGTCTTAGTTAGGTACAGAGAGCTCTATATATATTTATAATGCCAATGGTGTTAAAGTTGCCGATGTTTTCTTTTCATAAGGAACAGCAAGGGTGGTTCAATATTTTGAGGTTTTGAACGTATATGTATGTGAATTGAGGTTTTGAACGTATATGTATGTGTATGCTTGAATGTGTAACTTTAAAAAATTAGTTCCCTTCTAGTCCCAGCCGCTTTCGATTTTTCCACCAACTTATTATAACTTAGTTGTTCCAAACAAAATAGAAACACCGAAAAGTATTACACAAAATATATATTTGTAGGTTATGAGACGAACATCAATCGCTGGATTAATAGGCAGCGTTCTCAGCCCAACTTTTACTGAACACATCCAGTTTATTTTTACGTCAACTATTGAGATGACCTAATTCAAACGCCTTGCCTTCTGAGCCACCCTTTGCTCATAAAAAATATATTTTTAATAAGTAGAACGTACTGAATTGTGATAATTTGTGAGTGTTTGACGACTGGCAATTTTAATGAAGTAATGGGATTAAGTTTTTTGTTACAACCATCAGTAATGCTCAATAATCGACTGGAGTGTCATTTGAAATTGCTGATAAATTACAAATAAAAATGTTTGACAAAGGATCTAACTTTTATGCGAGTTGTCCCATTATTATTGGTACGAAGTTTATTAGCCTATCGGTTGAATTGAGTTTGATCCGGCAAACTTGACATTTTACTCAAGTATAGTGGAAAACAAAGGTTTACAAGGTAATTAAAAATGATTGGTATTTTTTGCACACATAAACAGAATTTGACAATATGTTTTCAACTCCCATTACTTCATTAGGTGTGATTGAAGATTTGCTGAAGCTTTACCTCGTTTTCTATTATGCCCAAATGTTGATCTCCATATCGAAAGACATTCATGGAAATTTTTAATAGTTTAGGTTACATGAAAGCCAAAAAACCCTTGAACAACAAACTGTTCATTTCACTATTTGCCATAAGATATATTTTAGTGTGGATATAATTTGTACAAAAATATGCCTGAGCTCAAAACAGAAATATAACTACTCCTTATCCAAAAGATATGTACAGGGTTATTGGGTATATTTAGATAGTGCTTATCTGGTTTATTATGAGATATGAAAACTTTAAATACAGAAGTTGTAGGGTTTTTCATGAATTGTCAAGATTTATTATCAGAACAAATAATTGAGCATCACAATGCTGTAAAAAAATCTCTCCTTGTATATGGTTCTTTTATCGGACAGTCTCTTCGTTACTGATTCCGAATATACCAGGTTTGATATAGCTATCTTTAAAACTAACTGAGAAAGAGTGTTCCATAATATTAATTTGTTAAAAAGAGAATGGTATAAAATAATGTGTTGGTCTAATGCATTGATTTTATGTGTTACAGTCTTTGCCATTGTCCTGAGCTAGTTTTATAGGCTCGGAGTCAGTAACGAACGGACTATCCGATACATGGACCATATACAGGAAGATTCATTTAAAAAAATCAAGCTGATATATTTTCTCAACTTTGCCATGCTCATTTCTTTGTTCTGATAATAAAAATAGTACTGGCGGTTCATAAGAAACCGTACAACTTTTGTATTTAATTTTTTTACCCATCTCATCCCTTTCGTCTCTATTGGGCCCTCGCGTATATGAGTTACGCGCCGAAGCTTCCACAGAATGGGTGGGACATTCTTCTATTGAAGTATAACCAGATGCAACCCCTTCAGGATTTTTTCAAATTTTGCCGATATAAATATAACCCAACAGTAATTTTAAAAATAAATTCGGCGCGAAGGACTTATAATAAACCTGGCAGGTGCTGTCTAAATATACGGAATAACGCAGTACTTTTCCGTCAGCATCTTTAACACCAAACACATATATGTTAAATACAAAAAAACTAGTTCTAAACAAATCAAGCGGAAAACAAAGTTTAGGTGTACAGAATAAATTAATTTATTCAGAGATTTTATATTAGACAAATTAATTGAAAAGCCCTGCAAAAATTTAAGACTGATTTTTGATGTTACTTCGCTTAATTTTTTAAATAAAAATTGTGAAAAATTTCAAATAAAAATAATTAAAACATATTGAATAAAAATACAAACTTTGTGTATTGTTTTGCTGTTGAGTAGAATCTCTTAAATTTTTGAAGCGGTTTTGTGCTTTTGTAAATTTATTTTCTTCTATTCTTGACGCTTCTTGAGATGAATACTCTTGTTTTTAACTATAAAACAAGTTGCGCATTTTCCCAGAAGCTCATCTTTCTTTGTATAAAAATATTCAGAATGTGTTTTTTATGATGTTTCATAAGAAAAAATCATTTTGACGTTAAACCAAGTTGCGCATCCGGTTTCAAATAGTGTAGGGCAAGTTCGGATATAATGGCCACTCTTAATAAAATCGCACAAAAATCCCAAATATAAAATAATTAAAAATTGCATATTAGAATGTATTTATTATAAAAACTGTTTGTAAAAAAGTGTATCCGAGAAAATGAGTGTCTTTTATAAAACAGCAACGTTTAAAAAAAAGGAATGAAGTGACCAATTTACGGAAAAAAATGGTCCCTTATTTGCATTGGCATGATATGCACTTTATCCAATATTCATTTAGTTTGAGTACAGAAGATGCGGCTTTTGGCCTTGTTTAGATTACCTAATTAGAACTCTTTGAGAACAAAACTTTAGTGGTTCTTTTTATAACTTCTGCCTTAGGTTTTAGTTGTGAGGTTGTTTTTTCTTTAATTGCGTCACTGTTTGGAGTGGATGTGAGGACAGCGGCTCCTTGAAATGGTCTTGAACTTCTTGTTTGTGATGGGGCAACAAGTGGTGGCATAATATCAAACGGAGAAACAAATTATATTATCATCGTTACTTTTCTCAAAAACTAGTTCCCGAGTCGGAAGATTCGCATTTTCATTTTCAGCACATTCGTCCGAAAAAACGCTAATTTCGTCAGAAGACTGTCTGCTTGGCTTCCACTCATCTTCGGATTCACTTGAGAAAGATAACTGTGCAACTTTTGATTTAATTTGGATTTTGAGCAGGATGCTTTCAATGAGCTAACTGATTTGTCTTCAGTTTCTTTAGAGAATTTATTTTATACCGTTTGAGTTTGAGCTACATCGTTTTCCATTGATCTGTTTGTCAACTGGTCCTTCCAAGTTTACTGAAGTACAAGTTGTATCTATCAGTGCGTTCAAGGATGGTTTGAATTTCCAATCTTGAAAATGCTTGGGTTAAAGGTCAAATGACAGTGTTTTCAAAAGCGCTTAATACATTATTCAGTGGCGACTCTTTTTTATATGCTTTTCCATAAACATCATAGAGAGTAACTATTTTGCCTGGGCCTGGGCTGCATTTTAACCAGAGATGCAGTTCTTCATCACAGTATGCTTCAAAATGCCAGATTAGGGTGCATTTTATGAGGGCAATGAGGTGGAAGTATCATATTTTCTACAAAATTCGATGTCAGCTAAGCTTTTGTGACTACTATGGCCATCTAGTAGCAAAATAATTTTGTTTTCGACTTTTGTATGCAATTCCGGTAGGTAGGAACGGCCTGAATATTTCCTTCATCGATATTATCAACCTTATCAAAACCAAACGTTTCCTGCGAATTTTTGTATCTTTGAAAAATCAGTGAGAAATCCCATTTCTTACCGCTAGTTCTTAAATCATAGAACAAAAGTCTTTTTTGGTGAATCGAGTGCATATTCCGTTAAGAGATTTTCAATTTCCATGGGCAAAGTTGTGTTATATCCTCCTACCTGTTTTTCATGTCCTTTTATTTGAAATAATAAAAAAACGCCGGTAATATCAGAATGAAGAACGTCATGTAGTAAATTGTAAAACAAGCATACCCTTTTATTTTGTCATTTGGCTCTACGTTTCAAAGTAAAACAAGGCAGATTAGAAATCGAAGATGCTGTTTTATAGGCCATCCCGGAATATATGCTAATCTTATTGTATCTTCATCTATTTATGGATATATTTCCGAGCCATCTCGAAACAAAATAATTGTTTTTTGCGGACAATACAATTCTTAATATTACTCACAATGTACTTTGTTAAAAAAATATATCAAAATTCAGGGAAAATGCAATAGTCGACTAATAAAGATATTGTAAAGCATACTTAAATATATACCATTTCTGGCATGCTTCTTGGTTTTAATTTAACTTTTTATAACTGAATAAATCACTTTAAATTTTCAACAATTTGACGTTTTGGTAAGTTATTTTGAGATTTATTACTACGCGTCAGCTATTCTAAAATCATCTTTAAGGGCCGTTTTATCTGAGGGTGCCGTTATATCCGAAGTTCCCCTATTTGCGTATTAAAAAATACATACTTCTGTTCCTGTAAAAAAAATTTGTGCAATTTTAATAAAGCCTTTTTCTAAGTTACTTTTTATTTCGCTTTTGTTCGAATGGTCGAAACTACGTGTTGATTTTTTTAAAATTTAATACTAGGACCTAGCGCTATAAACTGCCCATCAGTTGAAACAACCTATCCAATTCTATATCCAAAAAATGGACTCCATAAAATTGTAATCCCCATATTTATAATCTTATCGAGTGACACCATATTGTTAAAATATATAGGTTTTACTGCATTGAGGATTTAATGTCCAATTAAGCAATTTGATTATAATGTAATCTGATAAAGGAAATCGTCAGGCTGTGGCTTTACAACTGTTACTATATTGCATTTCGGCAATGCCAAAGGTTTAGGATAGAAAATTCCTGTATGTATATTTTTAGTGAGCGAACTACTGGTAAAACTGACTCAAGCAGGCTTTTAAGTCCAAGGTTACGCAGATGACCTAAGAGGTAGGCATGACAACGTTCTCTCAGAACGTATGCAAAGTGCACTCAACTTTGTCAGCACATGGTGTACACAGGAAAAACTAAATGTCAACCGAAGCAAAACCGTAGTGATGCCATTCACAAAATTAAGGAAGCTGAACCTTAATGCACCCACTTTGAAAGGGACAGCGGTAGAGCTTTCAAAAGAGGTTAAGTATCTTGGCATCGTTCTTGACCGGAAACTAACCTGGAACCCACACTTGGAAAGAGCTATCAAAAAAGCAACGACAGCACTTGGGGCCTGTCGACGACTCTTTGGTAAAACATGGGGTCTAAAACCCTCCCATCATCTGGTGGTCCTTTAACACTCTTGTAAAGCTTATTATAACCTACGCCTGCTTAGTGTGGTGGGTAGAAACAAAGGATATAGCAACACAGCGAAACCTAACATGAGTACAAAGGCTCGCCTGTTTGGGTATAACGGGGTCTATGAAAACGTGCCCCACCGCAGCTCTGGAAACCCTACTTGACCTCCTTCCGCTGCACATATGCATAAGAAAGGAGGCCTGGACCAGTGTGCATAGAGTCACCCAGACACAAAAACTGAAGTGGTCACCTTAAAATTCTGAAGGACATCCAGATAGAAGCAATGACCAAACCAACCGATACAATGGAAACGAAACCATTTTGATCGCTCCTTTGAAGTGGTAATTGAAGACCGCAATACTACAGGGGAAATACTAAAACAACTAGAGAGAGGATCACTTGTCTGGTACACAGATGGATCAAAGATTAAAGGAGTGTGATCCGTAGTTTACGGACCTTGGTATTGAATCTCGGCACCTGTACTAACCCAAACTAACCCAATCTTTCAAGCAGAACTAAATGCTAACAATATAGTCATCTCTGAATGTGCAAAAAAAGGCATAAGAGATGCAAAGATCAGATAGTCAAGCAGCCTTAAAAGCGCCTAGCATCTAGTAGAATCAATTATCGGTTAGCGTGGGATTGTCGGATGGCTGCAGATCAACTGGCAAACTGAAACAGACTCACCCTAATTGTGAGTACCAGGGCACGAGAGTGTGGAAGGCAACGAAACCGCTGACCAGCTCGCACGGAATGGTGCACAGACTGCCTTTTGCGGACCTGAACCATTCTGTTGCATCACTAGAGGGCATGTAATGAATGAACTCAGAAATTGGGAAAAAAAGCGGAAAGAGACACATTGGGCCAATGCACCTGGGCAGAGACAGTCCAAAAGACTCATCTCTCACTCGCCTAACTACACAAAAAAGCTTCTCAAGCTACAAAAAAATGGGATAAAACTGGTCGTAGACCTTCTCACTGGACATAGCCCCTGGAGGTATCACCTCAAAAAAATGGGGAAAACCACTGACGAACAATGCAGATTCTGCCAAACTATGGCTGAAACGTCAGAGCCACCTACTTTGCGTCAGGCACTGACTCGCCAAGGGTTGAGGCATCTCGCAAATGTCCTTGTGGCACCTGGAGATCTCCAAAAGCTCAACCCTCGAAATATTCTGAGGTTCTCGAAAGAGATTCGTGTAAAATAGAAGGGTATACACCTAAGATCATTTGTGGTCGACGTGTTGAAGGGCAAATTTTGCTGAGCGACCCCTCTACCATACCATACCATAGTAAGCGAACAGTCTCTCGGAATTGAATACAAATTTCATATTAATTTGTATAATGCTTTGATTATCATGTTGTAGTTTGTAGCTTATCGGAACTTTCATGACTGGTATAAGGAATCTGAAAATTCGAAATGTCAGTTAAACCCCGTTTAATTTTCTGGTAAGGAATAGTCTGGCTGTAAATTTTACTATAAATGAATGGTTTATTTAAACAATTCCAAACTAATTTTCTGGTATTTCATGGGTTTCTAAATAGGACTGAACCGGTGAGGAGATCTTAAATTAGATAAAATCTCAGCGCGTTAAAAAATGTTATGTCAAGTTATACAATGACATACGCTATTGCCATTAAATGAATTGGAATTTGCAAAACAAGTATTAATGTAAAATAAGGTTCCAAGTACAATAAGTATTGAAAATCGAAAGCCAGAATCCTGTTTTCACATTTTGTAGGAATGTAAAAATTTGTTTCAAGCTACCTATTGTGTTCCGAAATTTATTGCCAATATTTATCAGAAAAGTTCTTAATTGAATGAATAATTGTGCCCGATAATGTATATGTAATTATGTATGGAAGGAAAACAATTTCTAGTCATATAAAATTAATAATTTAATTAAATTCGCTTGAAATCAACTTTTATAGTATGATTCCTAATTGAAGTGAGTTTCATCATATTTGCCCCATTTGTATAAAACCAAAAGTGCATGGCATTGAAATTCGCGTTTTTATTTTCGAAAGTGCCTGCTCATGGCGTTTGTCAAATTTTTAATGTCTCTAGAAAAAAAAAGCCTGATTATTTATCTGAAATTGAAAAGGCTCAAATAGTGTCCAGATTTGAAGAACGGTCGATTCATGATGTAGCAGAACTACATGATAGAAATAGAAAACTATCTTGAAAAGTGAAAAACGCGGGCTGCAAGAAGAGTCATTGATAAGAAAATTTGATTCAGATCATTTAAAATTTCGCATATGATACGAGATAATCGATTGTAACGGCGAGGGATGCTGTAATTGATACGGGATATCCTGGCTCTCAAACTGTCATCAGCAGAAGTGCCAAGGAATCTGATTTTGAAAACATCCAGCTGTGAACCTGGATGTTTTTAGTGACAAAAGACATTCCAGTCGAGTCAGTTATAACGGGAAAATTCGTGTTTATCGTCCAGACAATACGAGATGCTCATGGCGTTTGTCAGATTTTTTATTTCTCTAGAAAAAAATGACTGGTTATTTATCTGAAATTGAAAAGGCTCAAGTAGTGTCCACATTTGAAGAACGGTCGATTCATGATGTAGCAGAACTACATGATAGAAAACTATATTGAAAAGTGAAAAGCGCGGGGTGCAAGAAGAGTCATTGACAAGAAAATTTGAGTTAGAGCATTTCATATTTCGAGTATGATACGAGGTAATCGAATTGTAACGGCGAGAGATGCTGTAATTGATACGGGATTTCCTGGCCCCTAAACTATCATCAGCAGAAGGGCCAAGGAATCTCATTTAGAAAGCAACCAGCTGCGAAGCAGGATGTTTTTAGTGACAAAATACATTACAATCGAGTCAGTGATAACGGAAAAATTCATCTTTATCGTTCAGACAATTCGAAATCTGTGTGAATGTATGGAGCATTGGAGCTGGATAAGTGTCCGTGAGCCTGGAGATTATTGACAAATAGAGGGAAGGTTTGATGTAGAAAATATACTGGCTCCCATCTACTAAGCAAATGTATCCCAATCATAATATTTAATTGTAGTTGTCCAGTCCACACCGCCAGTGATGTTATTGATTGTCTATGTATTATCTCCACTTACTAATGCATTTGAAAATCATCTTAAATATCCCGATCTCATTAAAAGAAATAAGAACACACATAAAAAAAATCAGAAAGTAAAGCTGGAAGTGCTATTTCCTCCAAAGAGTGGCGAGAATTTTATAGAAAAAACGATAATGAAAAATCCCAAAAACAAATAGATAATTAATAAAAGAAAGGAAGAGTAAAAGAAATTAAAGGAAAATAAGTTAATAAAAAAAACTAAAGCAGAAGTAAAGGGAGATTAATGGGAAAACTGCAATGAAAATTTGAATAGTGAGGATAATGGTGACAGAAATATCGGCTGTGATTTTTATAAAAGTGGTGTAACAAAAAAATGCACCGAATTTTATATTTCTTACAGTATAAGTGTGATCAATGTTAAGAGAAGTAGAAGGTGTTGGTATTATTGCCATAAAATCATCTTAGAATTAGTAGATATTTTATAATATCTTATATGTTCCAGTTTTAGTTTTAGTTGATCTTAGAACTGACGCCTTTTATAATCAACCTTTATTGTCTAAATTTTTATTTTAATTGATAATCATGGAATGCTTATATTGTCTTATAACAGTTAAATGTCTGTATTGTGTTTCAATTTTCGTTTTAGTTGAAAGCCATCTCCTATTGTTTATAAACTGTCGTGAACCGGCTTCAATTTAGTCAAGAATTGTGACCGGTGGTAGTGAATAGGCCAAATGTGGACTTTTTACATTAATTCAGTTTAATCATCTGTAAATGAGAAATCGGAACTCCACCTATCTTAATCAAAAAGTGGCATTACAGTTGAAACTTCATTTAATTTTTGTATTAATTATTACGCCTGAAAGTGGGAATTTCAGTTAGTTAAATAGTCGAAAACGGGCACATTTGTCCTGTTTAAACTTTTTAAATGTCTATTAAAATACACGCTGTGATTTTTGGCGTAATATACGGGAAAAAAGATAGGTAAAATATAAATATCAACCTTGTGCCGTGTCAGATAATTTTCAATCTTATTTTAAGATTGATAAAACGATTAACTTACGATTTTAATGAGCACGCTCTTGCAACCACATTATCTAAATTAAGAATAACGTTTATTACTATCCACTAAATAAAGAGAAATATTTATAAAATGGGTATTATACGTTCAGTTTGTGTTTATTCTGGCGCATTCACCAATTGGGTTATAGGCAACCATCATTGCACTTGTGAAATAAAAGTTGCCTATAGTAAAATCCTTCCGATTGAATAAGGTTACCGAGTGGGGCAAGAAAACGTTTCCTATTAAATTTAAAGCCAGTGGCGTCTCCAACGGGAGGGAGCGCCTAGTTACACATACCCGTAACTTTTATTGCCATTTTTAGCAAGATAATTCGATTGCAATTTAAGCTAAGTTGACGCGATTGAACCCAAAAGGCAACTGGGGTGCGTATATTTTTTTCCTTTATCTGCTGTAAACAGCACTAATCCAAGGGGGGGGGGCGGCAGTGGTAGCCGTCGGGGAAGGCTAAGCCTTGGGGGTGCCACGCCTAATTTTTACCCAAAAGTCGATAAAATCTCCAGTCACTCCATAAATATTTTGTTAATGGGAACGCTGACCACATGTCAATCGGAGGTAACTAGACTTATTGTTTAGTTACTTAAACAATGCTAGACTGGACCATTCGCGTTTTTTCTACCGCAATTTTGAGCCTTCACGCATGCGCACGTGTTAATTCATTTATTTTTCAGTTCTTTTTTCTTGATTTTGGGCGTTGCCTTGGGTTAGTTTTGTCTGGTTGCGCGAGCGGAGTGCCACGCGGGAAGTGAAATATTAGAACAACACCGGGCTGCTGCCAAATGCGCAGGTCCAAAGGTCGAAAATTTGCTGTAGGTAGACGCAAGTGACTGGACCACATCTCGGGGATAACGGGGTCCGAACTAACGTAAAGCGCTCGTTACAACATGTCCTTGTTTGAGAAATAGGTACTCCTCAATTAACAATAAGGTTTAGTTCCGATCTTAGCAACTTAATAAACATTCATTAAAAAACATTAAACCCATTTTTTTAACACGAATAATATTCATATGCTTTTAAAAAAAATGGGCGTAACTGGAATTTTTTGGTCCAGATAGTGTTACGCCAAAGCAAACAGAAATGACATGCTAATTATATACGCTGCTTGTCCAATTACCTCATAGATTATTTTTTTACCCGTATTTCATATAAATTAGGTCTAATATTATTACACTTAAATAAGAGATGTTGAAAGGCAACAAACTCCTCACAGTCACACTGCGGAGATTCTTGACACCCAGTTTGTGTAGATGTTGGGAGAGTTAAGCAGTGGTTGGTACGTAATCTATTTATTGTAGTTAAAGTTAAATGACGTCTACTTAGAAATTCTAATTCATAGAGCCATGAACTTCTAGGGGGAAACCATCAACGTGAGATGAATATATCTACCCTTTTATTACCCAATGTCTCTCGCCAAATCCGTTCTAGCTCAAATAATGATCAGCCTTTGTAATGGGAATGCAAGCATGTTTGTTCAATTATTTCGGGTATGGTATTCTTAGGATTCTTCCTACATTAGTCAGTTGGTCTGATTTCTCAATTCCTGCATGTCCGGGTATCCAACATAGCCTGATATCAAATTCATTTGCATTTGTTTCTATGATAATATGTTTGGTTAGAAGGGATATATGATCTAAATTATTAGTTTTTTTTTTGTTATTTGAGATTTTTTTTATTACACTAAGAGTCACTAGATATGATTGCCTTTCCAATAACCTTTTCAAGGCAATATTATTACTTCAATAAGTAAGGCAATGATAAAAAAAATAGATCTAGTTTGGTTTAATATCAATGATAAAATAATTTTGCAATCTATTTGCATGTATTTACCTATCTTTTATGACGTTTCAAATATCCTATATTAGATTATAATAGGTTCTTCCTGTTTTTAAAGCACCTCGTCTAGTTTTGTATCTTTTATACTCCATAACCTTGCTAATGACCCCTCAGTGTAGCTACTTGATTGGTTTCGCCCGTTTATTTGAAATGTTTACTTACGATACCCTCACAGTGACATAGAACATAGAACGTAAGTTGAATCAGACTTGAGTGTCTTATTTTTCAGTCGTCGACAATGACCGACATCATTTCTATTGTAGCTTAGTGTGCAGCTGAGGAACTCTTAATGAATTCCTTAGCTTGTTTCTGTCCTGGTTGGGCATTCCACCATTCCTGAGACTCAGTTGCTTCCCATAACGGTTGCCTTAATATTACACCTGACCACTCCACTGAAAGGTTCTGGTACCACCAATGCGCTCGACAAGCCTGTTTTGGCTATTTCATCTGCTCTTTCGTTGCCTCTATGGCCTTCGCACCCGGGACCCAACCTAGAGTCACTACCCGGCTCGTTCAATGCCTCGCAACAACAAACAGATTACGGCAAGTAATTTGCCTTAATCTCCTTCAGCAGTTTTTCTTTGTCGACACCATAGCTCTTGCTTATTGGTGCTTGTCCCAGCACGAATCTGTGGGCTACCGACCTAGCTGCTCCTTGTATATAAATGTGTATTGGTGGTAGGTCTAATAATACCCATAGAGCTGTAAGAATTGAGTTCATGGCTTCTGTGGCACACAGGCATGCTAGCCTTTGCACGCTACTCAATAGCCTTCTCGTTCCCACTTGCCTGGTCTTTATACAAGCGTCTAGATGCGATACCGTGCATGCGCAATGGCGAAGCAAGAATAATATGTATTATTATGGCTTTGCATGGACCTCCGCTCGCTACGGGCGCGCAATCAGCCAAAACTAACCCAAAATTAAGAAAAAAAACATATCCTTAAAAAAAGGAAACAAAACCTCTGTCACGTACCGACGGGAATCGAACCCGCAGCGCAGAAATGACAGGCAAAATCTCTGCTTACTACACCACTGAGGCGTTGAAGGAGTTTCGCTAGAACGTAGATATGGATAATTCCGATATTTCGGCCATATTACGCATGCACGGTATCGCATCTAAAATTTGGCCCTATCCCTAGACGCTTGTGGTCTTTATCTCACAACCCTCATGAATAACCATAGGTTCCTCTTGCTTAGATTCCAGTTTTTCTCACACAATATTCTACACCGTACACCTGCCTAATGCTATCAATTGCTAGTGTTGTGGAGATATACCCTGAGCTGATCTTCGAGTGTGTGGGTGGCATGTTTAACAGCACCCAGGTTCTCACTCTATCGGTCCCCATTGGGTGACATGAATGAGTTTTTAAACAAAACAGGTTGCTTTCTGGAAAAATTGGATTTTTACACATTGGATAATTACACGTAATTTTAACGTACATTTCACAACAATTCCAAAACACGGCTCAAGTCCTCTCAAATTTATTTGAATCTTATATTCACACACTTCAACACAGATTAGAGGTGATTGATCGATCCTGACTTATCGGATCACCAAGCACTCTCGTTTACATTTAACTCACACTGAAAAACTTATGCAACTAATTCTGGAGTAACTTATAGACCAACAAGCCCGGAGGATCTCTACCCTCTATGATGGCATAGTTGAGAATGTAGACTGGCCCTTCACAAAAATCCAACTACTAACACCTAATTCGAAAAGAGTATTCACCTATTGACTATTGCCTGTAATGAGAGTTTTCCCGAGAAAACTAGAACACAGGGCGGGGTCCCTTGTGTGGATTTTGTGAGCCGATGATTTGACGGTTAGCTTGGAGAGAACAGAGAAACTCTTAGGCCCATTACCCGACTGCTTGAATCTGATCCGCCATTAATACATAGAGATCAAATAGAAAATTATCGCAAGATGTATCTAAACAAGATTAAACTTAAAAAAACTGATAGCAACTATATCCGCGATTTTAATGATGAGCCTAAGGCTGCCTGGACAGTGATAAAAAGTAATATTCCTATGACAACAACTAACACGTCACATATTACCCCCTGACTATTTTAATCAGTTTTTCTGTAGTATAACCGAAAGCAGTCAGAGATATGATGGCACCAATGCTGATCCACTGCAATATATGAATCATGCATCCCTACAGCACCCTCCTCATCGTCACCGTTTCAAGGAGGTGACGTTCGTCGGATCAGGAGTCTTATCCTTATCTCTAATGTAAAGAACAGCCCAAGCAAAGATTGTTTTAAACTTAAAGGCTGAAATTCTCAAAACCCTAAACAATATTCTGGTTGTCCCTCTTACGAGGAGTCTTAACATATGCATAATAGCCAATAAATTTCCCAACTGTCGAAAGCTGTTTCGAGTTGTTTCCGTATTCAAAAAGGGAAATCATATCACCAATTTCAGGCCCATTTCAGTTGTACCTATCTTCAGTAAAGTCTTTGAAACAGTCATCATCAGTTTGGTTTTCGTAATAACTTATGAACGACTACAGCAATCACCTGTTTTATACGTTATGTACAAGAGTGGTTTGAGAGCAAACAAATTGCCCGGGCAACCTTCTTTGATCTCACTACGGCCGTTGACTGCGCATCTCATGACATCTTAATAAAAAAGCTGGCCTATTTTAACTTTGACGCAAATAATGTAGATTAAGTCTATTCATACCTCTCCCACCGTCGTCAATGTGTACTACTTAAACAAAAAAAGTGGCGGTTTGGCAGTGTCATTAACGGAATGCCTCAGGGCTCTGTCCTTGGTCCCCTTAGATTCTCTTTATATAGAAACGATATCAGCAACTCCATGTTAAATAATGATATTGACAATGTTTTCTTTGCTGATGATACGTCTAAACAAGTCTCATGATGCTGAAAAACTGCAACTCTGGTTAAACATACTCAAACTCGGGGAAATATCAAAGGCTCGTTTAGCGCAAACAGACTCAGTATCAACCAAATCAAAACCCAAACTATGCAATTTGCCGTTTGGCGAATTAATGATATTCAGCTAGATCCAATTAAGTTCCTTGGAGTATTCCTCGATGCCAAGTTAACCTGGGAGACACATGCTTCTCATCTAATAAAAAAACGAAACGAAAATATCTATCATCATCATGAACCTCTTTGGTGTTGTGTCGACAGGAGTACTGGTCAGTGCATATTATGGCTTCATTCATATTTATGTCCACCTGTCTTACGATGTGCTATGTTGGGGACATTCATCCCATGCTTCTGGAGTATCTGCGGTCCAGAGAAGATGCTTGCTTGTTATGGGTGGGTTGGGGTTCAGGAACTGCTGTCGCCATTCAACTTAAAATCTTGACTCTTCTCTGTATTTAGAAACTCACTTGCCTCATGTACGTGAGGTTCAACATGGGAGAGTATCGGTGCGGCACGCGCGGCATGCACGAGCGTGACACCTGAGCAAGAAATCGTCTAACGATCAGTTTTCATAGAACCTCGAGAGCCAGTAAACCATCACGGTATAAAATGTATTAATGTTATGCCTCAGCAGCTCAGAAACCTCCCTCGGAATATATTTAAAAATAAAATAACGGAATTTCTTCAGGTTAATGCAATACTGAGGAAGAATACCTATCTTACAATTTCTTAAACTTGTAACGTTTTCTTAAATTATAAACCCTGTGCACCACCTACACTCTGTGTCTGTCTACTATTCTGAATTATCTTAATTATTTTAATGTACTATGTTTTCTTAGTAATTTTTTATTTTACATTTGAATCATATTTTAACTTGTGACCTGATAAAAGACTTTTTTTTGTATGTCTATCTAGTCTATCACCAATAAAGATTGTGTTGTATTGTAACATAACCTTTTGAATGTGGAAATTCTACGTAAAAAATTATTCCTAAGTCCTAAGTATTTCACCTCTGTGGAAAAGAGAATGGTTCCTCTGTTGAGAACTAGTGGTTTTAGCCCTTTCAGGGCTCTCCTTCGTGTGACGGGAACCACTATTGTTTCCTGTATATTGACTGAGAGTTGTTCGCGCTTATACCAGTCATCCGCGATGTTGAGAGCTCTTTGACTTCTCTCCGAGAGTGTGTCGATAATTTTCGGTGAGATAGCTTTTGCAGCATAACATCTAACAGGATAGCCCGTACCTCCTTAGGGATATCCTTTGCCTACTTTAGTTATAATGGTGGCTTCGCCCGAGGATGATTTATTATTCTATTTTCCAGGCATGCCTGTATCCATTGACATATACTGGCTGGTACCTGTCTTCTCTCCAGCGCTCTCTTAATGGAACCGTTTGGAGTATAGTTAAATGCCCCTTCTATATCTACAAAAGTGGTTACTGCTATCTCTTTGCCCTTTATCCGTCGATATACCTGCTTGATATGCATCTCACTCAATGGAAACATCTTAAGGCTTATTATCTTATATGCCTGTCAACTAGCCTTTCTAGGGTTTTTAATATGACAGGCTTATTGATCTGTAAGATTTGAGTGTATGGTCCGATATTCTGCCTATTTTTGGAAAGAATATAACCTTCACCTAGGTCCATACACTTGGTATAATTCCACAGGCTAAAGAACCTCTGTAGATTTTACATACATGTGGTATGTATTAGTATATCATGTACTTTTTGTAAGAGTACAGAATAAATTCCATATAACCCATCTGATCATGTCGGGTGTCGCTATGTTTCTTACTAGACTCCAGTCCAGCGTTGTTGGCTTCCGTAGCTTACTTGGTTTTGGCAGCGATATAGCTGCATCCACTATGAATGAGGCCGGAAAGTGTGCCTCTAAAATCAGTTTTAAACTTTCCTCCTTGTCTCCGTGTAGGTGTTGTCATTCGTTTTGAGGGATTCGACTCCTTTAAATCAGGATTCTTCCTTCGCCAAGACTTTGTGGATTCTCAAGCATTCTGGGGTTTCCTTGACCCCTTCACAGAATTTCCACGAGTCGCATTTGGCTCTCCGGATTTCTTTGTTATATTTCGTGAGCGTTGATCTGCAAGTGTCTCAGTCATTATTTGTCTTAGCCTTCTGATTGTGGCCCGTAGCTTCTTAAGCTTTTCGTTTCACCAGACATTCGTTTCTTTTTGTTTCCATGTTCTTTTTTCTGGACAGTAGTTCTGGTTCGCCTCCCACCAATACCAATACCTCCGCCAGCTCTAGAGTCTCCGAGCCTTTAGCTTCTATTGCGTTACCTCCGAGACTTTCTCTGATGGATTCAAAGTATCATTTCCAGTTGGTGTCTATCGAATTATGAAATAATACTGCTTTAACAAATAGAGTTACCAAAACTTATATCCCTGTGATCTAAACAGGATGGTTGTTTTGAGACGTGCTAATTTTTAATGCTGTTCTTTGCCTTTGTTGGCTATAATCAATCCTTTGGTTAAAACGCCCAAATATTCTAACTTTCACTGATGATTTTAATCAATCAAAAAATTGTAATCAATATGTAAGGATATCTGGTGTCACGATGTGCATAAGTATCTAAACACCTAAATGTATGCTTGCCGTTTGAACAACCGTATAAGTGCAAGCACTTATAAAGTTGTTTATTTAGTTTTAGGGACAAATTATATACCGTTTCTGGTTAAAATCCATTTACGGAATTTACCCCAGCCACTGACATATGAATGACTCACGTTTCCTCCCGTCGAAACAGATAATTGAGAGTTATCGCGCTCGACCCGGTAAAATAGCGTTGACGCTATTTATTAAGTTTTGAAATATGTAGGATTTTTTATCCATATATTAATTCTATAAATTCCAAATATCCTGATATGAATTAATGCTGTTCCGTTAAATTGTTCGTGTTTTTCTATCAGTTTCTAAATTGTCATTGGGTTTCTACACATTTAAATATATAGAATTATTTTGTGGAGGCGATAAGCAATCGATAACCATGTGAAATGTGAAAAGTATCATTTTGAAGCCTTTCCCCACCGCAGACGGACGACCATAAGGTGCATGCAAACTTAGTATTGACGTGTAAAACCGGACTTCACCGATCGCTCTATTTTTATGCGGTTTGAAATTAAGAAATGGCTTGTTGTTCTTCAGTTGGAAGGGAAGTGTTTCTATGAGAACTAATGCAAACATTAGTCTTTTACGTTTTGAAATGTGTAGTCTAAGTACAAATCGTATGCTTTCGGAAATGAAAATACAACGGTAACGCAAACCGCAAACTATCGTATCAAGAAAAGTACGGAAAAGCCGGCAAAGTAGTATTAATAGCTGTAAAATAATATAAAATATCTAAAATCTACAATTTTGGCTAAACGGAAGCAAGACAAAAATATTGAATTCCAATAGAACTGTCCATTAGCAAAAGCAAAAATTTGAAAACATTTTCAAAAAGTTTGGACATTTAACTGAAAGACTTCAAATCCATAGAAATGTCTAGAGTCTTTTGTCCAAGTATTGCATAGTGCGGTTGACAAATAGTCCTTTGATCAGCTGTCAATCTCATCTTTGCTCTAAGCATTTGTGACGTTCATGTTATTTCTCTATCTCTATCTAACCTAAGGTAACGACCCGTTCTGTTTTCTGAATAGTTTATTTTTGATTTTGAAAACGAAATTACAAACTAATAATGGTAATCTGCTTTTAATTTTGTTTGAATAAGGCAGTTTTTGTCATAGGTAATTTTTATTTTTTACAGAATTTAGATTAGGTAATTCTGGTAATTCAGGTTTTATTATTTTATAATAATATGCGTATTTCATAAACAACCTGGCCCACTATCAAATTGTCACTTGGGAGAAACGATTCTGTGACAAGACGATCCGGTTACCGTGCTACCTAACAGTTGGGGAAGAGACTTAAGATAAGCCAAATCCATGCCACAGCCTCGAAATGTATAAATCTCATAATAAATAGAAAGTATTCAAACTGATAGATCCTCATACGATTCTCATAAACCAATCCGACCCAATCAGCTTACCCGATATTAATCCTATTTTCTAATTATCAGATAAGTAGTTGTTCCAACAATACTAATCCCTTGTATTTATGTCCTTGGTAAAGTTATCAAGAGATAAATAATGAAGAAAATTACAAAAACCTACATTTTTGTGTCAATTTAGAAAAATGTCATTAGAAAAACTTTCCCAATTTTTTTTAACAAATTTTAAACGGTGTGCTTAAAATCTCACGACAGAAGTGAAAACTTCAACAAAGCGATATTAAAAACTAAATAAGTTTTTTTAAAAAGGTTTCTTGGAGACCGGGGCATTGATCCCGGTATCTCGCTCTACCATCTGAGCTACGCGTGCGTCAAAAGTGAATATAGGATATTGACCAGCCCAATACATATTGATTATAATAGTTGATTACCAATAAGACAACAATATAAGAATTTAGATACAATACATACAGTTCAAACCAAAACACTGACTGGACGAATTATCTTCGTAAAAAGCAACACCAAAACAGCAACAAGATTGAAAGCGATAAATTATCAAATCACCACAAACAAACTGACCACAATAACAAACACAGTAGACTTGTCTCAACACAAATTTCCATTCACAGAGTAAAATACTCTATTAAGGGAAAAATGTTTTATCTTTCAAATGAATGATTTATCAGGAAGATCTCTTATCTTTTGTTATAAATTTTGGATGCATGATAATTGAAAATCTTGACTTATTTCTTTTATGGTAATCAATTAGAACATTCCCATTATTGCGAGAATGCACAGTGTTCCATTTTGTATATTGTTCTAGCTTTTTTTATAATATATATTAAGCACTCCAGTTATACATGATTTTCCCTAAAGGCATCGCAAAATATTCTAGTGGCGTCCGTCACATAGACCCAAGCAGCCACGTCTACCAAGAGGGCCAATACAGCGAGCCCTGACATTATTGTGGCAGGATCGACCATTCCTTCATCCTCGTCAATCGGACTGCTGGGTGTCTCGGTCAACAGCAATATGTCCTGGCATGACCACGTTGCTAACATCGCAAAGTCAGTCTCCCAGAAGCTTGGTGCGCTATTTCGCAACAAAAAAGTATACACCGCAGCAGTTGCTCTTGCTCTACAAAGCGCGAATAAGACCGTGCTTAGAATATTGCTCACATATCTGGGGTGCCGCACCAAACCACACCCTAAAGCTGCTGGATTCCATTAAGAAGAGAGCTGTGCGCCTCGTCGGTGACCCGGAATCTGGATAATCTGGAACACCGCAGACATGTAGCCGAGATGTCTCTATTTTACAGATACTTTCACGGCAGATGTTCCCAGGATTTGGCTCGCCTCATCCCCCCCTGGCAACTCCTGTCAGACAGTCACGACAGACGGCAAGAGCGCACCAGTTCGTCGTACAACTGGAAACAGCTAGAACATCGCTTTACAAGAACCCCTTTGTCTGGCGCACTGCATCACTGTGAAACTCACTCCCAGGACATCTGTTTCTCACTAATTACAACCTACAACTATTCAAGAACCGTGTCAATCAACATCTTCGCACACACACCGCTCGTCGAGCGCCATAGGATCTCTCCTTAGTGTGTGTGTGTGTGTGCCACTGTCATAAAAAAAAGTAAGTAGCAAACAGAAGATGCTCCGACGTAAGGCATTCACTAATGTGAATTACCTCGGAGCATCTTCTGTTTGTTGATAACTTAAAGATTTATAGATTCATGCAGGGCCAGAACACTAGCAGTTCACAGTGGAAGTCCTGAGGTATCCCGGGGGGCACATCAAACTGATTAGAGGGGAAGTCATTTACACGCACTCGCACACACTGACTTCCTCCTGTGAGAAAACTCTCAAGCCACACAATCGTACTGGGTCCAAATCGCAAAATATGTAATTTAGCTAGCAGCAAATGATGCTGTACACGATCAAAGAGTGTATAGGCCATCCACCTGTAGGCCACTCTCCAAAATCCAATTAAGTATTGCTGGTAATTGAATATTAGTCGCAGTTAAGCTGCTAGAAGAGCAACCGTGTTGGACATCCGCTATGATACTCTTTGTCAAAAAAGACAATTCATGGGACACTAACTTGTCCAGCAATTTAGGTAGCCGGATACTAACCGCCATGTAGTTTGGGTTATATTTTCTCTCTCACCCGACTTGTGGGTGGGAATAACATAATTATTCTTCCAAAAGTCAGGAAGTACACATGTTTGCGGAGATAAATTAAACAACCCGCACAGAGGAGCGGTCCAAGAGAATAAACGCACTACGTCAAAATGTATGGTGGTATACCATCAGGACCAAAAGAAAAACGGCGACAAGGAAAAATTTTTAGCCACACTCACTGACAAGCAATCAATATTCACTACATTCCTTGATACAGAACCAACATCAACATCATTTACATTATTTGAAGCACAATATATACGAACTTAAAATAATTTGCAAACAGATTAACCATGGACTCACCAAAGTCAACATGAGCAGCACCAAGGTGGTGACATCTACTTAAATTATTCCTGAAACCCCTTGGATTCCCCTAGTAATTCATTTTCTATTTTCTGTATATATGATTGATACCACTCCGGTGTAGACTGGAACACCTAGATCGCAACGCAGGGAAATCGATATAATGCGCAGGATCATACGATTCCCTAAAACGTTCGTGAGCTGGTTTCCTAAGCACAAGCATTCGTCATCTCAGGAGAGAACCAAGTAGGAACATTAGTACTCTTGAATATTTTAATAGGAACAAACATATTGGGCGCATTGTGCAAACAATCATAAAAACACTCACAAGCAATGTTTGGGTTATCATTGGCAAGAACAGTACACAAATCCAAGGATGCTAAATAATCATTCAAGCCAACCAGATTAGCATTCTTAAAATCATAATTTTGAAAGTAACATCCAAGAGTAAGACCGTTATAAACAGGTATATCAACATTATATAAGCTATACGATGGATACTATCATTCACAATCATATCAATGGCCCTGCCCGCCAAAAAAAAATATGATCCAAAAACACACCATTATTATTTGGAATAGAGTTATCTTGGCGCAAATGAAAGAAAGAGAAATTTTCACGTTCAACTAAAGCAAAGAAGCCTTGCTGTTAATAGGTGATTCACAACGTGACCACGCTGCATCTGATAGATTATAATCACCAGCTATAATGAACCGAAAAGCGTGCACCGGATGATCACATAGAAGAAGACGAGTCAGAAGTGCCACAGCAGGTAATGACAAGAAGAAACAAAAGGGAACTTTTCACTCTTCAGATGGACTGGTCACCGGAGGCAAGTACTAACGTAACAATACTTTTTGAGGTTTATACCGAATACTTTTATTTCATGATATGTCAATGCACACAATTATATATGCGTTACAAAAAGGGGTCACCAATTTTAGGCCAACTTCGTCAGCGGAAATCTTTTAATAGCTTTGCATATATTTATAGGTCTCCTAAACAAATTTCCAAGAATTAGGATGTATTGGGAGGAACAATTATCACGAATTAACGCATTTCTGGAAAATATGTTCAGGGATCGATTTTTTCAACTAAGAAGTTGTCTCCATTTGGTGAATAATTTGGAAAAGCCTCTTGGAACACGAGATAAATTATTCAGAGTAAGGCCGTCTAAAGAATCTGTGCGAAAAAGGTGCCTGCAGCTAAATTAAGAACATCATCTGTGTGTTGATGAACAGATGATCCCTTTAGAGGCAGAATTAGTCTAAAGCAATACATAAAAGGCAAGCCCTCTCCATGGGAATAAAGGGTTATGTGGTAAAAGCGGACAGGCCTATGATTTTTTATTATTCTATCAAGGTGGAACTACCGAACTAAATAAAGATAGTTTGGAGAACTCTGGGCAAGGGGATAGTGTAGTATTACACCTGGCCAACAGACTGAGTAAAATAGTGAACAAGATGTATTTTGACAATTTCTTCTCTTCGTATTCACTTTTGACCGAGCCACCAGTCATGAGCACGGTTGGGTACGTCGAAAATTTGACATATTCAACTAGATTTTCGACGCGTCGAAAATTATTTTTTGACATCAATAATTTTCGACAGTCGGAAATATATTTGATTATTTTAACTTGAAAATAAAAATCTTCTTTTATTTAAAAACATGAACATATGGTTATGATTTATAAAAAAACATTACAAAAATTGAATATTAGGCACTATATTTACTAAGGAGTCCAAACTAAAGGTTCCACAAAGTTTAAACTCTAATATTCATCACTTTTGTTGTTATCCCTTATTTTGCGTTGGTAATAAATGTATATTACCTTCTTTGAATTTTCCGAACTTAGCCTATTTCTTAACTTGGAGTGAATAAATGGCCAGTTCGAAAAAAGTCATTCTAGCTCGCCGAAGAAGCTGGTATTGAGTTTAATGTAATTGCTAGTTTGGCCAATTCTGAATAGGACCTTTCAGCTAAACCCCAGAATGTGCAGCATTGGTCATTTGTTTATCGAAGTTTTTGAAAAAACTTTTTGTTATCTTTGTAGAAATGAAGATCGTTTAGTCCATCAGCACTTAGATTATCTATTAAAAAACTTTCCAAGTCTCGAATTTGATCTTCAGATCTTCCCTTTATAAAGAGGGGTAAAAAATTTGCAGACAGGTAGTAGGTGTTTAAAGCTTGGTTCTGTCTTTTTTATAAAGTGATCATTTTGCTAGATTCTATTTGAAACATTTAAATTTAGCGTTCTTCGGTCGCTCACGCACGTGTGCCAGGTAGGAAGCAACGACGTTGCCACCGGCAGTCATTGCCTGACATTGACAGGGAACTGCAAATCGGCGCGAAAGGGAAAATCTCTAAAAATCTACAAAATCTAACAATATTGTTCATAGCCCTGTGGTAAACGCAAAGTTAACCATTTTTCAGCTGCATAAGCAATTGAAGCCCGTGTGCCTTGTAATTTATTTAAAATCTGTGCCTTGTAATTTATTTAAAATCTTGCACACAGGATCATGCTACCCGCTACTTGTTTTTTCAAATTGCCATCAAAAACAACTTTTGTTATCTTTGGTTTTATTTTAGCATTATCTTCTACAGTGACTGTTCTCATAGCTTTTAAATTATCCAAAAAATTTACAAAAGAGTCTCTAAATGAACACCAACGTGTTTTTCCAGCTAACATTATTGTTTCCCAATATGCTTAACAATAGTTTCTTCTAAATCAGGTGATGAAAATTCTTTTAACACGGTTTGTACTTTTCCTGCAATCTCTTCTGATACCAATTCTTTTGTGAAAAGGTTTGCAGTATGACTATTGCAATTTGTGTACCAAAGATTGGTCTGCCTGCCCATCTTTCTCATGTTACTAGCACTATCTGAGCAGACTGCATAAATATTAGTATTATATATTTATTTCGCTAAAGTCACGCATTGCTCAACAATTTCCGGTAGTTTATCCCACGTTTCCTTTTATCCTGCAAGATCATAAGAATTAAGAAAAGCTATATCTCCCACTACATTATGAATAAGGCATGCCACATTTTTTGCATTATTCAACGAATTTTTCCAACCGTCATCGTCAATCAGCCTGACGGACTCGGCGTCAAAGTTTTTAAGGGAATGTTTACAATTCTCATAACATTTTGGGAGTAACGAGTTGATTGGGGTTTTTCTTGTTGGGAGTTTGTAAGAAGGGCGAAGTGAGTTTAAGAATTTTTTAAAATAGGATGATTTAACTACGTTTCACCCAAAAATAAATTCTGCCAAAGCACTATCCAGGTTTTCTTTCTCTTTGAGAGACATTTTCTCGCAAGAATGTTGAGAGAATACCAGAAGAACCAGAACTAGCTTTGGGAAACTTTGTACCTCTTAAGCTGTTTCTGTCAGTTTTTCCTTGGTTTTGCAACTGTCAATTTCTCAACTGGGACTTCCTCCACTGTCAACTCCGAGGTCAATTCCTTATCTTTGTCGCACTGACTTTTTTCGATCTGAAACAAATTACAAAATACTGCTAAAAATTGCCTTTAAAATATTATCAATATCATTTTCAAAAACGTAACAATTAATGCTTACCATGTTTACACTACTACTTGGAGCACTTGGACGGCTTGGATCAGCATCAGATCTTGACGGACGGCTTGGATCAGCATCAGATCTTGGTGGACGGCTTGGACCAGCATCAGATCTTAAAACATTTGCCAAAAGCTGATCATCATCGGAGTCTTCGAGTTCTGCGACTCGTGAGAGTTTTCCTGGAGTGCTGAAAGGAGAAAGACAAAATATAAAAACTTAGTATAAATAAATATTATTATACATGTATGATTGATAATTAACATGATTATCTTGATACCCTACTAGTTTTTTGTGGCCCTCTTTTTTAACCTTGAATAAAATTTTTACAGATATAACAATTATATAGCAAATCGACTATATAAAAAAGTTATCTTTTCTTGGTGGTTATTTTTCCCAAAAATTAACAACAGAAATATTTGGTTAATTTTCACATTTTATCATCTATTTTTAAGAGTCTATTTTACATTTAAAACATTTTAGCAAAATTTTTCAGTGATGATTATTGATAAAATTGTTTTGCTAATATTTCCTGGCCCTGATATCCCTAACCATCTGTGCTTTAAAAAATAATATCTATTTACCAAAAGTTCCAAATTCTTATAAATTTGTAATAATCTAAACAAAAAGTAAAATAAGTTGATCTTTAAAATTAAAATAAAGTATTGCGTACATACATAGAAGAATTTGGTCTCTAACAAAGAATTATAATGTCAAAAATGTTTTTGATGTGTAAACATCTTACGCGGCGGGATGAAGGTAAATCTCGGCAAATGGGACAGAAATGTGCATGCGGATGAGGACGGAAATGTGTAAACGGCTGTGACATCATAGCCATGCGCAGTGATTTTATGAGGGCTGCTCAAATATTTGTGCATGTCGATATAGGATATGTTTATACATCAGTGTCTCGAGTACTAGCAGACTCGCTCATTTTTTGATATTTTTGTTGAGATCGCCCAACCATTATAAGTATGCTTTTAAACACTAATTACCAGTTCTTAAACGTAAATCCACTCAAAAAACAGAAAAAATTCAAATCCGCTGGATGAAAAAGCCGAATTACCGAATAAAATAGAAATGACTGTTTGTTTCCAAGCAAGGGAAATCCCCGAATATCTGCGAAGTATATTATTTGGCCCTGGCGGGCTATGTTGCCAGATGTAATATTATGTGTGTTGCTGGTTGCTGTTTTTATTATTGGGTGTGTGTTCTGTGATTTTGGGCGTGAACAATACTTTATAAACAAATAGTTTAGAGTGAAAAACTTTTGAGAGCAAATGGCCGCTTAAAAATACACCCAAAAGTGATATTAAAAAATATAAATTTCTGACGCGTCATTACCCATCTCTGGTCATGAGTGATTTAGAAATGAAAAAGAAGGGTAGATGTTTTTTTGAGGAAGTCCTTAGAGACGGGGTCGTTATTGTTAAGTGGTTAGATAATAGAACTTTTGGTTTTCCTTCTAACTTTGTAGGAAAAGGAAAGGAAGATCAAGCAAAACGTTGACACAAAACACACTCAGAATACATTGAATTAAACAGGCCAGAAACAGTACGTCAGTATAGGCATAGTATGGGTGGTGTTGATCTTTTGGATCAGTTCATAGAATATTTATAGATCAAGAAAATGAACTTTGAAGGTTATTACGCACATGATTGACTTCTCATTAGTAAATAGCTGGTTCGAATACAAAAACATTGTCAAGTGCTTGGTATTCATAGTAAAAATTAAATTGGTTTACTTCAATTTAGAATGAGGGTGGCAGAAAATCTCATCAAACGAGGAAAGAATGTCGCTCCTAATAAAAGAGGTAAACCTTCATCTTCGCCACGTTCTTCTTTTTCGGGCGTCCTCTTTCAGAAATAATAGAGAGGATCACATGCCCAATTTTGATGATAGCAAAGAGGTATCAAGATGCAAGAATTCGGCGTGCAAAGGAAAAAACGCATGTGCTTTGCGATTTGTTTAGTTCATTTGTGTTAAAAATCGAAATTGTTTTTTTATCTTTTCATAGAAATATTTAATAAGTTAAACATGTATTTATGAATTTTTACAATTTTTTAAAAACTTCATTTTTCGGACTTACTCTCGATAAAGAAGTTTCACTTCAAAAATCGTTGCAGAGATTTTTTGTAACATCGATAAAAAAAAAATCAGGTCTGAGGGGGTTATTGTAGGCTTTATTCGTCCTGCTACGTCCATGTTTACACGTCTCCAGCTAACATTGTATACTCTGCTGTAGCCTGCGCATTGCGCGCTCCCCATTTTCTTCCCAATCAAAGCGCCGAAGAGTCGTTCGGGTGCACTAGGCGTAGTTTGAGTCAGCTGTTGTTCGCCGGTCTTCGTCGTTCTGAACTCTTTCTCTCTAGTTTTTTTATTTTTTGACTTAACAAGTTCTTCTTTATTCTCACATCAAAGGTAAGCAAGATTTTTCTGTAATATTTATTTTTTTATACAAATTTAGGATCGAATGGTGAAACATGGGCTTGATGGCAGAAATAATCTACTGGTATCGATAGACCGGTTCATGAACCGTTGTATATCAGGGTGGGGTTTTGGATAAAAGTGTTGATTTGTTTAACAAAAGGTTCTTTCATGGAATCAATGTACGTTTATCTCATCGCGGATTTTCTTTGTTGTAATGTGATTTTTAAACGGCATTAGCGTTTTTACGAGGTTCTATTTTGTAGGTATAATTGGCAAAATTAACAATGTCCTATACTTCAGTTCTAAATGAACAAAAACCGCAAAATTCGGTGATAAAAAAAAAATGCGTATAAGCTCCCCGATTACTGACTGAATCGATGGGCAACTGTAAAGTATAATGATTTTATGGTATTCACTCTTGGTTTATGGGTTTGGTATAAGTTGTTTTAACAACCATCTGAGGAATCCAAAAAGTGTTGACCGTTGTTATCCCCAAAACCGGTTGATTTCGGCCAATTTGAATATTTTGCTAATCGATATTTACATCTCTCTGCCTTTTATATGGTGAGTCATACATTGGTCACTGTGACGAATAAAGAGCGAATCCGCGATTAAGAAAAGGGGCAGAAAGCGCTACGTCTCTATAATTATAATTTCTGAATTAAGCCTATTAACCCTATTGGCATTTCCTATGGCAATGGAAGTAATAGTTTCCGTTACCGTTTCCCCCAATAGCTCATCTATGGAAATGGAAAAGTGGATGAATTGCCCTAAAAATTACATCACACAATTTTCAGTTTAATTAAACCTTTCCCAACCCGACTCTCCCCTACAAAACACCTGTATTAATTCGATGTTGATCATTATTTATTCATAAAATAAATAGAAACTCCCACCATGACCCCGGAGGCATATTATGCAGTAGAAGTTCACATGCAGGTGCCAATTGCCAAATTTAAAGTCAAATTCAGACTTTGCAAAGGTTTTGCTTCAAAACTTTGTTTTCCGAATTCCCGACGTTTTTTTTTAACATTAATTTTGGCACGTTTTTTTTTGCAAAACAGTGACGTGACGTGAATTAAAATGGTTATTTTTGTCATAAAACCTATGATAAATGAATCTAATTAAATTATCAGTAGTGTAACACCGGGGCCGATTCAGTGGCTATTTTTCGTTATAAAAAAATCCTAGAGTTAGTCAGATTCTGAAAACACAAGAAGTGGCTCTTATTTGTCGGTAATATAGTCCGTGTTAGAATTTTTTTACCGATGTGATCTAACTGCAACCAATTTTACCACTGTTTTACCTAAAAATCCTTTTTTATTCGAGTTAATGAGCTAAAGTGTGGTCCAGTTCCTTTCAGAGACTGATTGAGAATGATGAAATTAATTATTGTAGTAACCGAGATGCTAAAAAAAGATGATTTTTTCGAATATGTATGTTTTTTTCGGACAAAAATCGGGTTTGCTTCTGTTTTTTTTTTCGAATTTCTAAAAAACGGCTTTTTTCAAACTTTCAGACGAGCTTAAATTATTAAATTAGTTTAAAAGTACTTTAATTAAATCAAATTAAGAAATTAAAAAAACCGTAACACACAGATTTTACTACAAAATCAAGAACTAAATAGAAATTTCTTAATAGGAAAGTCTAACGAACAGAATTCTGACAAAAAAAACCTAACACCTAAAACATACCTACTTACAAAATAAATAAAAAATATTTTTTTTTATTCTAAGATATTCTTATACACAAAAGAATATTTAAAAAATAAATCTGTAACTTTAATATCATATAAAAAATCAACTCAAAAGAGGTTATAAAAAATCCTAGACTTGGTCAGATTTTAAAGACACAATTTCGTCATCAACATGTTAAGAACTATGATAATTTCTTCAGAATCAGCAGAATCTTCATCAGAACGATTTGTATTTGGAGCATATTGGCAAATTAATTGGTCATCATCATCATCATCATAGTCGATGTTTAAAGCAGTGGCTCCAATTTGTCGGTAATATGTCCTTGCTGGAATATTTTTACCGATGTTTTCATCTAGAAGATAAAGAAAGGTTGCATCTAATTGCAATTTTTCCACTGTTTTATCTAACAATCTATTTTTGAAGTGACACTTCTTTAATAGTGTATCAGAAAAAATGCTTATCAAAGTGAAACGCCCCTTTAATTAAGCATGTTCCAGTATAGCTAGGTTGAAATTTTCAGGACATGTAGCCGGGGTAAAATGTGGATCCTTTACGAAAACTGGCCCCCGACCCCCACCTCCCCGGATGCATTTTCGTATCGAGCGTCCAGTAAACCGCTTTTTATAGCATGACTGTAATATAAATGTTAGCTACAATACCCGTTACGTTTCTCCAAATATTTGAACACTTCCGCTCGCTTCGCTCGCTACGGGGGCTCAACGAACAGGTACTAACCAAAACTAACTCAAAATATGAAAAGCCTGCACATTTATATTATAGTCGCGTTGTAAAAAGTCCGGATCTCGTACGCTCGATACAAATAAGCTCCCCGGATATAAAATTTTCGAAAAAATGGGAAAAGATTTAAAAAAACGTACAAAATTGTTCGAAAAGTTAATAAAAGTATTATAAAACGAAATAAGAAAAAAAAATTAAAAAAAGAAACAAAAAGAAAAGATTGTTCGAAAAGTATTATAAAACCAATAACGAAAAAAAAAATAATAAAAAGAAGAAAAAATTGTTCGGAAAGTTAATAAGAGATTATAAAACGAAATAAAGAAAAAAAATTAATATAAAAAAAGTTAGAGAAACGCGGTTTTAGGCGGAAATAAAGTTTTATAAAAAAAGGGGATTTTTTTAAATGTGTCGAAACCGGGGGTAAAAGTTGAGAAAAAAAATTAACTCACTTCCAAAACCGAAATATTGAAAAATCGTTTTATTTTAAAACGAATTGCCACTATTTCAGCTCTATCCAATGATGTATCCAGTTTTGAATACGACGTTTCGTCTTCAAGAGCCATCATCAACTTTCTTTTTCTAAAACGAACTTTAATTTTTTTTTATCGTTTTTGAGATGATATTGGCGTTATTAATATAAATATGTTTTAATTTTTTTTTTATTCTTTTTTTTATTTGTATTTATTTTTTTTTTAATTATTCATTTTGCTTTGGGGTAAAAAATAAATGAAATCTGTTTATTTAATTTTACTATTTTTTTTTATTAAAAATAAAAACTCACTTAACACAAAAACAAATCAAAATATTTTTATATAATATAACAATTTCAAAAGTAACAAACCATATAAAATTAAGCCAAAGCAATATAAGATTTGATTAAGTAGTTCATCTTAAGCTAAAATTTCAACTCCGAACTGAACCTCAATATTGCGAACTTTTCGAGTTTATAAATCTAATGTAAAGTATGATAATGTAAAAATATAAATGTTAAAAAACTATTAATTACCGAGCAGCCGACTGGGGAATTACCAATAGCATGATGTGATGTGATGCTTTTATTGAAATAAGTCGACTGTTAAAAACAGGGGCGGTCAGTCTCGATATGTAAATCGACAGCACAGAGTTGAATGCTCTGCAATGTTTTATTATTGTTAAGCCGATATGCGGTAATTGATTTATTGTGTTTTGTTTGCCTTTATGAGAGGAATCCATTTTTTTTGCGCTCATATGAAAATGTACTAAAGTACGAGGAATTTCCTGCAAAATGTATTTTTTACTCTGTGAAATGTACTAAATTTCGTACAATTGTCCTAAAACGGCAACGAATCTACGATTTGCTATACATAGTGCATATTATGGATGATTTTGAGATTATTTTAGAAACTGTTTTATCCATTTTTGAGGTTAATGTGCATGGGCACATTATTTATACATAATATATTTCAAGCATAAAAATATTAGGTACGGAGGTTTGTCTTAGTTAATATACTATTGTCTATAGTGGCGTAAAAATAAAAAAAAATTAATCCCAAAACGATGTTCAAAGAAGAATTATTTCCTCTACCAAATTCAGTAGCACCAGAGAATTTTTGGATTTTTTTTTTCAATTATAAATTACACACGGGACGGCCTAGGCACTTACTATTTCTAAGACTGTCTGTTGTACTGTAGCAACAGCAGAAAGGTCGTTCAGTAAGGTAAAACTTTGTTTTTTCTTATAAAGACAATGGCTAAAACAAAAAAAATATTCTTTGGCTAAAGTTTATAAAAAATTATTTGAGAAATCACCGGTTAACATTGTTAACAACATTGGTCCGGTCTTGGAATTCTCTCTATTGAACCAGGAGAGAGAGGCTGCTTGAATGGATACTAAATAATTAATTAAAAAATTCGGAAACCAAATCAAAAAAATCATTTTTATTATTTAACTATAGAATACACTTATGTTTTGGTTTTGTATTTTTATAAATAGATCACTTCGGTATTTGTTAATTATTGGTTTTATTTAACCTTTATAAAAGCAACATTTTTCTAGAAGAAAATTTGTAGCTACGTCATTCTGACGCTTCAGAAAACCATGTCTCAGTAGAGCAGTCTTGGGCCGAAATTAACAATATTTAATATAAATGAATGTATTTATTTCGTACAACTAGTTTTTCAAGTCACAAAACATATTTCGAAACAGCTATTGGTTATTTCAGTCACCGGAAGCAACTTATCAGTCTTTGTCATGTAATGATGAACATTAGGAGTTACAAAGCTTTTAAAATGCATGGAATTTCCTTTACATTATCGGCATTCCTATTGTTTCTTTGACTGATAAAAGAAGGATAAAGACATTTTGATTCAGTTCGTTGTCGGCCACTTTGTTAAAAATTAACGAAACGCAATCACTAGTATCATTTTTACATTGTAGATGAATAATCTATTATGATAGGAAAGGCTAAATAGTAAAGGTGATCAATCAATGATGATTCATTGCCATGCTATTTTTATTGCACAGGCATGGACATTCGCAATTCTCTGTTGATGATATTTAATTATAATAATTAATAAATAACTAATGCTCCAAGGAATACTAAATGTTGAAGTTTGAATCGCTTATATAGAGGTTAAGAAGCCTTGTTTCTAGCAGGGCTTGAAACTATCATAAGTACCTATCATATCAGACGATATAATATATCAAAAGTGCTGATTTTTAATTTAAATCAGATACTTATTTTTAAAACATTTAACATTATACCTATATACCGGCATAACATATAACAAAATCAACTTACATTCATATATTTTCTTCTTTTAAAAGCTTTTTAAATGAAAGCTTGTTTTCAAAAATGTTTTTTTACTAATAATTTGTTTTATGATTTGTAGGAACAAAATACTAAAATAAAACCAAATAACTAAGAGTGAAAAACGGGGCTTAATGAAAATTGTATCTAATAATAGGGGAGAGTGGGGCAAGTGAGACACCTTAAGGCTCTACGATGTATAATAACTTTTTTACTTTTAGAGATAAAACAACCTTTATTGAATAAAGTAATATCCTAACCTTAAAAAATTAACAAAATATGAAATGTTTGACTCACTTGTATGGGGTAAGTGAATCATCCACATGGGCAAGTGAGTCCTTGTAGTAATTATCAGCGGCAATAATTGTCACAAACATAATTATTAGCACCAGGTTCGTTACCTGAACACTCTTCGTGCAACCAGGCATCACATTTTATACACATGATTCATTCTTCGTGACCAGGTCTCATGGCAGTAAACGCATAGTGTGTTTTTCTCTTCTTCTGACTTTGTTGCTGCTTCTGCTAATGCACTTTTTTACTTTTCCCCCAAGTTTCCTCTTTTTTCACTTTTTCATCACACGAATTTGGCCTTGTTTTCTCAAAATCCCTCTTGACTAATTTACCTTTTACTGTTTTTAATTTCTCTTGGATGTGATCTTTGTAAGGTGATAATCACCAGATTATTTTAGACCCTTCTGAGTTTCTGGATTTTGTTTTGGTGTTCCTTTTTTCTTGAGTTTCCGGATTGGACTTAAATTTGAAATAGAAACATAATTGCATTACGGCTATTCTGGCTCTAAATTAACTGGTGGTATCTTAGGATCGCTCTGGGTGTAATCTCTAGGCGATTCTGGATTAGGTACATCTGCCAAGTTTTTGGAATTGACCGAGGGATTGACGCTTGTTGGATTGGAGTCTTTTTGAAGAATGTTCTCGGCCGTTCTCTGGTGACGTGGATTACGCCAAAACATGTTGTTTTTTACTTTGATGCCCAGCAAGCTTATGGATGAAGCCAGAATCGGTGTTTGTCCTGTCATTGATAAGTCAGGTCCTGCGGTGTTAGCTTTTTTTGAGAAGACATCTGCGTGAGTCTTTCCTGCGTCAAACTGGACATTGTTTTCCTCACCCCATTCCACGATGGCGGTGGCAACAATCTGATTTTCTCGCTCGCGTTGGGAACGAGCAGCGGTCATTGGAGTCCGCGATATGAATGAGGATATCAGAGTGCCGTCGGCTGCAAAGCTGTAAATAGGATTGTTTGTCCTCTCTAAGAGATCGTTGATATAGAACAGGAACAGTGTGGGAGATAATATACACCCTGGAGGACCTCCGGCAATGATTTTAAATTCCTCCGAGAGATGTCGAGCAATATCAACTCAGATGCTTCTGTCCCTTAAGACATTGGAAAGCCATAGAAACATTTACTGGTGGTAGTCCGTATGCTGCCAATTTGCTTAACGTCATGCCACACCCTATCAAATGCTTTGGATATGTCGGGAGCCACTGCACGAGATTCGCCGTAGCTCTCTATGGATTTGGTTCACAGGTAAGTCAGGAGATCTCCCGTTGATTTGTGCTTGCGGAAGCATACTGGCGATGTGTGGCTTATGATGCCTGCCGATTCGAGATATTTTAAGAGCCGTTCGTTATTCAGTTTCTCCATGACTTTGGACAGGATGGGAACTAAGGAAATCGGATGGTAGCTATTTAGAATCGTTTTTTACGTGCCAGGTAGGTTTTGAAGGATGCAAATATGCCTACGTTAAGAGACTGTAGCCTATTCGAAGTATGAGATGATAAGATCAAAGTAGTAACTCCAGATAGATCTTCTGGACTCAATGGACTTGTCACTAATGTCAGTAGTTTTTTTTCTGTTGGAGGGGAAATCCTCATGGACACCTGGCGACTAGATTGACCCTTGCTAGGTAGTGCCGGACTCTTACCGGCTAAAACCCCTCCTATTCTGTGGTGATTCAACTTTCTCGGGACTGCCTAGGAGCATTGCTTCAAGAAAATTTGTAGAGTAAGTTGTTCGGGTCGCCTTCTGCGTTCATCTAAGGTTGTCTTTTCTTACCGGCTTCTAATATATTTCTCCTTTACGCTTAGGATGTCCTTTGCAAACTTGCTTATGGGTTTCCAGTTGTTTTCGTTTTCCAGCATCTTTTCCACTATATCATCTGGAGCAATTTGGCCTAGATCACTCACCACTTTCCTTCTGCCGTCTTCCCATCTGATACACTTGAAAATAGTGTGTTCAACTGTGTCCAGTTCTCTACAGTATATGCACTCTTGACTTTCAGCTACCTTAAATCTGTGCTTGTAATGTTGAAAACACCCATGTCCAGCTGTGTGATATAATAGTTCACTTCTCCGTGCTTTCTTTCCACTCATTTCTTTAGGTCTGGTATGAGTCTTTTTGTCCATTGGCCCTTGTTAGTCTCTTCTTGCCACTCCTGCTGCCATTTTCCTAGCGTAATCTCCCTTGCTAGTTTTTTATTCACCCCTTTCTGTACGGCACATCTTTCTTCTACCGCCAGGTGGATTGGTGGTGTTTTAGCGATGACTAGCAGTGCCGCTGTTGAGGTGTTTCTATAGGCGCAGACGATCCTTATTGCAGCTTTCCTTTGTACACTCGGAAGTATATCCCTATAGGTCTTCTTTTTCTGGCTCGTTGCCATATCACTGCCCCATGCATGATTATTGATTCGGCTACCGCGAGGAATACCATTCTTATTCCCTATCGGGGGCCTCTGATGTTTGGCAGTATTCTGCTTAGGTTTCCTATAGCTTTTTCCGCTTTTACTGCAATCTTTTTTACATGTTGACCCATTCTCATGTTTCGATCTAATGTGACCCCTAGATATTTTATACACTCCTGGCTTCTGATTGTCATGTCTTCGGCTTGAACTGTAACTTCTTTCACTGTCCGACTTCCTGCGAGGATCACTACTTCAGTTTTCTGCGGGGCTAGGCTCAATTTTCTTGATTCTCAGCCACTCTGTGATGCATCTTAGTGCCGCATTTGACTTGTTCTTCAGCTCTTCCTCGTCTTCTCCTGTAACTACAATTTTATTTATTTATTTATTTCATCAACAGCGGTAAAGCGCCAATTACAGATACTGACTTATTATAAAAATGTCACAAATCCTTATCACCTAATCATATCATAGTCAAAATTATACAATATGTCAAGAGACTAAAATTATAAATACGTAGCAAGTATAGAGGTAATGTCCTGTCGATCAACTGACTGTTCTCAATCTTCCATCAATAAATTCTTTAAATTTATCAAGACTAGTTGCATTGATATCAATATCTGAGGCATACAAATTAAAGCAATAGCACATTCTAAAAATTGGTGAATTTTTGTACAAGTTCGTGCGGGGGCGAGCGAAGTAGAAAGTATTTGTGCTTCAGGAGTTAACTCTATTTATTGAAAAAGGCAGCTGGCTCAGAATATCCGGGCAATCTATATTCCCTTTTAATATTTGGACTAAAGTACATAAAAGTATTTTAATTCTTCTTTTCTCTACATCGACAGAAGAAGGCTGTCGAAAAGATGAAGGCTGACCTCAATATTAAACTCTTTGGGGGTTCTTGCAATGAAGCCTGATATTTTTTGGGCACTTTCAATTTTGGTTACTATGTGACTAGAGAAGGACAATTTAGAATCAAAATGACAATGGCTAGATCATCCGCGTATCCTATTAGCCCAACGCCTCGAGGAACGGGGATCCGAAGAACACTATCGTAGTAGAGGTTCCAGAGCGTTGGACCCAGTACGGACCCTTGGGGCACTCCACAAGTCATCTTCAATCTTCTAGCAGTTCCTATGAAGAGCCATCTTTCTTCTAGGTAGCTTGGTATCATATTATTTATGTAAGGAGCTATTCGTCTTCTTTTTATTTCTTCTAAAATTCCACTCCATGGAGCTGAGTTGAAGGCATTGCGAACGTCTACTGTTACGAGCAAGCATCTTTTCCTTCCAGCACTTTCATTAGCTTCATCCGCGATTTCCTGGACCCTTTGTAGCGCGTGGGTAGTAGATCTCTTGTCTCTAAATCCATATTGTTCCTCGGCTAGGTCACCAGTCCGTTCAATTTCGATTTTCAGTCTTGCGAGAATTAGCTATTCAAGTACTTTACCCAGAACATTTAAGAGGCAGATGGGCCTGTAGGATTTATCTGCATGTCCTTGTTTGATTTTCTCAATGAGTACGAGTTCTGCGGTTTTCCATTCTTTGGGGAAGCTTCCTTTTATCAGCAGACTATTTAGGATTTTAAGTACGTTCTCTGGGTGTTCTCTAATTACCGCCTTTATAATTTCCGGGGGTATCTTGTCTGGCCCTGGTGCTTTTTTTCCCTTCTGTGGCTATAAGAAGCTCTTTTATGGTGAAGAGAGGTATTTCCGGTATGCTGGTTTGAATTCTGTCCCACTCACTTACCAGATGTTTAGGGAATAGAGTTTCTGCCACGCTCATTTGTTTTTCGTCACTCAGGTCAGTTGCTGGGGCTCTTATCAGCTTATCCATTACAATTTTGTATCCTTTTCCACATGTGTCGTGTTCTACCTCCTCTATGACTTTTTTCCATGCGTCAAATTGGGCCTTGGCAATGGCCTTTTTTAGGCTTAAGCGGCTTTCTCTATAAATATATTTTGCTTTCCGTACCGGGTCATTTTTTTTTGTTTTCCCTTGTTGTTCTTTTTGCTTTCATGCATGCTCTTCTTTTCTCTGCGATGTCCTCCGTCCAACAATGCACCGGTTTTTTGTGTCTGAGCCCTTTTATTTTCTTCAGTACTTTATCGCCGGCTTTTGTGATGACTTCACCCAGGCTTTTTGGATCTGTTATTCTGTTATGGCATTGCTCCATCTTCATTCCAACTTCCTTTACGAGTTCACAGATTTTCTCTTTTTTAATGATCCATCCTCCATTTCCCTTACCGGTATTCAGTTGTCGCCTCCAACGATTATCCCTTTGTTTTGCCTGTTCATATCTACTCGTAGCGCTAGTAGTAGACCACTTATTAGAATGCAAGACCAAGACTAACCCGGTCTTGGTCTTGGTCTTGCATTTGCTAATCACTAGGCATAACTAATTTATATGTACATATTTTTGGTCACTCCAGAATCGAATTACTTATTTACATGGAATATAAAAATGTTTTTCTTCAAACGTCAGCAAATCCGTCATTACTCGACTGTGTAGGCGGCCGTGAAGTTTCGTTTTTCCTCCGCCGGAGCTTTACTTTTCACTTTTCCGCCGGCGGAGGTAAAAGTGTTGTCATAGCAACATAGATACAATACAAACAGACAACAAAATAAGCGTCAACAACTCAAGATTTATTAAACTACAATTTGTATTTATCACTCAATTTGTGACTGCATTTCTAAAAATCACTAATTTAGGAACAAATTGGTTATTATTTAATCGAATTTACTCAATAACTGCTTATCAATACGGAATTAAAACGCAATCGGAGACGCCATCTTAAAAAAATAATTATTGTTGACAGTGTCCACTGACAGCTTTATGTTTCGTTATATTCACCGACACCGGTCTAAGCAAGGCCACCTACGACCGTGGTCTAAGTCGCCTTGCGAACCCATTTATCTTTAATAATAATTAGATATTATTACTATTAAGAGATGTTTTTGCATTAATATGTCGACATTTGAAGAAAAAACAGCATATTTTATTTGGAGGAAAAGTTACTTTTCATGGCTTGCTCTCTATTACCAGCCTCACTGCGTTCGGCTGTTAAACACGAGCGCGCCATGAAAAGTATCACTTTTCCTCCATATAATAGTATATTATATACCTAGGTTGAGAAGTAAGCCATTATTTACCGAGCACTTTTATATCCTGAGGCGCGGAGCGCCGAAGGATATAATGTGCGAGGTTAATAATGGCCTTCTCAACCGAGGTATATATAGAATTTTTTTTACTACTAACACTGATATATTACCATATTTGATTCGATTTGATTTTTATAGTAGTCATTTTCTACTTATTTTTCAAATAGTTCGAAATATCAAGTAGCCTGGAAGTTCAGTTGTCTAACTGACAGATATCGTAACAAGAAGCGTTTTTTCGCGAGCTAACTACAACTAACCACGGCATACTACAGGATACTACTTTGTTTTCACGAGGATTAATTTAATTGTGGTAAGTGAGGGGAAGTTTCGTGACGTCACTATTACATCATCATTTTTCAACTACGGCTTACTACAACTTACATACGTGACGAGGTGTGGTACTCGAGGTTTGATGGAGTCATGGCGGACTAATTTTGAAACGTTAAACATGTGAAATGTTTGTTTTTCCATTCTGAACAACTTTGTAAATTATACGTTCATGAAATTCTTCTTTAGAAGCCTCATACGCAACGGAATTCCTACACAAATGTGTCCCAAATGGGATTTGGGCAGCATAAAGTATCCTGAACATATTCATCGAAAAAATACCATTAGTTTGCTTATCTCCAGAGGCCACCATTCTGTCATTAAAAATATGAGTAAACGTTCTGCACTGATCAAACTGATCATTTTCAAATAAATATGCAAAATATCTATATTCTTTTCTAGCAATGCAAGATCTAACTACGGTATTTTGGGGAAGACAGAAGCAGACAGTACAATTTGTGGTGGGGTGCCCGCTTGGCACTTACTTCAGTATTACTTGTAGTTAACCGTGGTTACTCGCCAAAAACGCTAATAATCTCCTGACAGCTCCATACATACAAAGTACCTGCTTTCCATCTAAATTTTGACAAAATCGCATTATTAATAAAAATATTATGGGGAGTCATGAAAAGTGAGTCATACTGTATATAATTTTTTTACTAATAGCACTGATACAATCCTTATCATTATTTGAATTGATTAGATTTTGAAATTAATCATTTCCTACTCATTTTTCAAATAATCCGAAATGACAACTAGTTGTCAAACTAACAAATTTGACATTTTCCGTTTCCGTTTCATTATTGACCTAGGTTTTTTTTAATATTATTATTTACCTAGGGTGAGAAATGTTACTTCTCATTTGAGGAATGGAGTAAATAATGGTGATTTATCATGTTAGTAGTAAAAAAAATAATATACTATTATTGCGGTCTTTAAAAAACAAAAATCGTTTAAAATTACTGTATAGTAATTATTAAGTTGGCTCAAACACTCTTAACACGGTCTTGTATATGCGTCCCTATAGTTTATTAAATTACATAAAAAAGCCACAACGATAGAAATTTGAATCACCGGAAATATGGTCGGAAGCAGATACCATAAATTTGTTTGATTCGTATTCCCAGTGAAGAGAACTCCGAACAACTTTTACATTATTCATAAGAATTCTGTATTTATAGACGAGCTTGGCAGATAACAAGGCTAAGGCCCCGCAAAAGTCAACGACTTTGTGCAAAAATCCTCTTTTTCTTTACATATTTATTGATCCACGTACCCGTCTCCTCGTATAAACAAATTCGCAAATTTTTACTTTGTTTACTATTTTCGAAAAAAGCTCAACCAAATCGCTTCCGTCATATGTATGTACGTGTTTTGAATTCTCGTTCCTGATTTATTTATCGACAAAAGTTAAGAGCACTTACAAATATTCAAAAATGTGGTACCCACGTCATCTTGAGTAAATCTACATCGAAAAATCTATATGTATTGTGTAGCTTCTTTTACAAGATACAAAATTAAAAAAGGAATTAGTTTTGAACAACCTGTATCGTTTAAACGAAGCCGTGTAGGATATACACATACATGATAGATTCTCTCGGAAAATTACCTCTTACATTTTGGAACATATTTTGTGAGCGCTTTTAACTCTTACAAACTAAGGGACAGAGGCGTGGCGTGGGGGTGGTGTAGTGCAGATTTCAAATTCTGCAATAAGTCTTTAAAAAATGTTGACAGTATTTTTGGGGCAGCTTGAACCCTGAATACTTAATTTTAGTAGCCCTTCTTCATATTTAAAATGCAATTTTTAGAATCCTTAAAAATCTTATTGTTTCATGTTAAATAAATATTAAATTGAACTTATTTAAATCCTCTTATTCTCTGTCATTACGTTTGTTTTCAGATAACCAGTCCCTGATTCGTTATTAGTTTGCATCCAAATATAGCATATTATATTATAAGCAATCTTCCTAATGGCTAGCAGCAAGGTTAAGCAAATATATCCGTTTTAAGGCAATTCTATCTTAAGGTTGCACGAATCGAAAACATAATTCCAATTGAAGAAATAATGTTATAGTCATCATACATGATGCGGAAGAAAGTCCAAAAATAATACAGGAAGCCTTTAGTATATTTGTCCAACTTTATTCGAGGTTTCTACAAATATTGATTACCGACACTCAAGGCACATAAATTAATATTGGCCTTTTTGCTTGCAAGAGCTTTGGCTGATATATATTTAATCAATAAACAGCATTAAAATTTTTAGTAAAAGCTTCAACCAATAATAACTCGACCAATAATTTTTTATGGCCATATTCAAAAAAACCAAATTAAAACGGCTTTTACTTTATTAGACAGACGTTGAAGCGTTACTCATGAAGTATTTATTCAATTTATTGGCATGTAATAAACACTTTGTAAATCACAGTTTCGGTTCGAATTGTAAATAAGCATTTCCATAAGAGTAAGCGGCCGTAAAAGCTAACTGCTAAAATGCCAAGAGAATTCGTCTTGAAAATAAACAACTTTGGTAAATATCGCATACATATTATTATTTCACATTATTTATTTCCATTACTGGAAACAAGACAAAAAGTTACGTTATTCATTTTATCCGCACCATTGTGGGTAAAATGGCATACAAAGATAAAATATAATGCAAACCCTAAAAAAGTCTTCTTCACGACATAAGTGAAAATTTCAAAAGGCGAGAATTTGCTCCAGATTATTCGGATTTCCATTAATAAAATATTATATGTAAATGTGTCAAAAGTCGAAATTCAAGGGTTAGGTTCTTTTATGATTTTTTACGCTGATTCTCGTGAAGCGATTTTTCTATTAACAAAAAAAGCGAGGAAAACCTTAGTTTCTTTTACCTATACAAATCAATGGTTTTACATTTTCCCTTAAAAATCCATTTTCTCAACATTTTCGAAACAAAGAATCATTTAAAGGGTTTTTCTCCTCTAAATTCCCTATCACCCTATCTAACTGTCTCTCGGTTTTTCGATCCTCGCGACTTTTTCGGCGCTAGAACGACTCAAAAAATACTCACATTTTCCAATTCTAGCAATTTCAATAGCGTACGGAAGACCTTCAAAAATAACATGTACAGAAAATTTCACTAATTTTAATAAATTTTGTCTACAGTGTTATCATGCATCAATGCAAAATGTTCAGTTCTATTGTTCCATTGGTCTTCTCTCAGATCTTTAGTACTCATGGCGTTGGTAATGCTCTCCTTCCATGTCTTTTTCGATCTTCATCGCTTTCTACGATTTGGTGTTATCCATTGCATGGCGATTTTGGGCAATCTGTCTTCTCCCATCCTAACATTTTCATGCCATATTAGTGCTTTTAATGAAGGTTTTGTATATGTTATGTTTACACTGTTTTCCAATATCATGACTATAGTATCCCTTATAGATATCATATGGTTCTTCTGGCTGTAGTTCTTTCCTGATGTGTCAATCTCCACACCCAGGTACTCACTGCAGGTTGTTAGTTCACCCGTTTCTAATTGGATGTTAGATAGTTGTGCTCCTATGGGAAGATATATTATTTTATGTGTGTTAAGTTCCAGCCCCCCAGTTCTTATATTCTTCATGTAGTTTTCTAGCCATATATTTTAAGTTGTCTTTGCCGTTCCCTATGATGACTCGATCGTCGGGAAATTATAGAATATATATAGATATATTTCGTCGATATCAATGTCCATTCGTTTACATCTCCTTTTCCATAGGTATAAGTCTCGCGCTATATAGATCTTAAACAGTGTGGGCAATACACAGCAACCATGGCATACACCTCTATTTACTAGCAACTCTTTATTACCGATCTTTAGTCCTGATATCGACTATAAAATTTTAAGATCTGTTATTAGTTCGTGGCTAAGATTGCTTTTCTGGTATGAACCGCCATTTAATTATTGGTTCATTCACCAGTTACGTTGTTCAAAATATTTCTCTGATCTGCATTTGATTAATTCGACTGGAATTCTAAACACCTCTTTCCATCTAGATATGTATTGATTTCAGCACATTTCCTGTCTCACATCTCTCTCTTTGCTACGGTCACTCTTCTTATTGCTCTTTTTACTTCTAAGAATTGATCTCTGGCTTTCTGTTGTTTGGTATTCAGCCATTTTTGGTAGAGTTTTTCTTCTGAATTGCTAATTTGTCTAGATCATCATTCCACCAAAGTTTTTTTCGTTTTCCAGACTTTAGTCCAACTGATTCTTCCGCAGCACTCTTAATAGTATTTGCTATGCTTTCATATACTTTTTCTGCTGATCGCTGGTGTACTGTCTCAAAGAGTGTCCCATCCAGCCTACATTGGTAAAGGGTTCGTGTTTTTTCGTTCAGCAAGCTATCGAGATTGTATTGTTTGGTTGTTGTTTCTCCTGTCTCTCGGATGTCTTGTTCCCTATTATCTGTAATGTTTATAGGTTTAAATGGAACTTTGCTCTGATTATATGATGGTCTGAACCACATGTTACGCCGCTCCAGGTTCTTACGTTGTTTATTTGTAATGTAGTGTCCTGTTTTAGCATTACATGATCCATAACAGATTTCAGGTTTCTCATATGTTGTACCCATTATATGTATATGAATTCTTATGTTTGTAGATTCCGTTTGTTATTCGAAGTTATTGGTATTTCAAAACTTTCCACAGCTTCTTCACAGGGACTGTATCTTAGAATTTCTGGAGATCTGGGAACATGAGATGAGTTTCTAAGTTAGTGCTGGATCTTTTCTATTGTCTGTTTTAAACTGAAGATATTACACGTTCCGTTCTCCCATCTTTCATATAGACGGCTCAAAGTGCTGGTCACTGAACTATCTGTAATTTGAACAATCCAGCTTATTTCCCTTCTTATCGATCGACGATATAATATATGCCTCTTTCCATTCTTCATGTATTAGAGCACCATTAAAGTATTGGTTCATGCACCAGGAAAGTTGATCAACAATTTTTTTTTGTTAATAGCTCGTCTTCAGTGATTGGGTATACTCCAAGGATTGTCAGTGGTTTCTGATGTATGGTAAAATTGATCCTAATAATATTTTCGTTAATCTCCTGGAAGTCAGTTATTTTATTTTTATTGTTTTGTGTATCAACCGAGACTCCTTTCTCTCTTTACCCCTTCATGTCTGGGGACTCCAGTAAATATAGGTACATAGTAGTTTATTATTTATGTGCCTGTGTTTTTTTCACTGTCTCTGTTAATACCACAACTTCCATATCCAGGCTAAGTAGCTCTTGAGTGATTTCTTCTACTTTTCATTTAATTGCATGCACATTTCAAGAGCCAATTTCCATTTTTCTTTTTCGAATAAATTTCTGTTCTTTTTACTGAGTTGAAGTTTTCCAAGGGACAGGGGACTAGCCTAACGCCTTAACTTCCAAACTGGAGGACCGTGTAATTTTTGCTCAAGGTTTTCTTCCTCTAGATCAGTTGCCTTACGGGGCTTTGGAGACTAATCTTCCCCTTTAGTGACTTCCGCTTTCCAGATGTTTCTCTGTCAGCCGTTAATCACTCTTCACCAGTATGCTAGGCAAGAGCCCTTATAGTGTACTACCATCCGAGCCAAATGAACTCTAAAAAATAAGAAAATAACGCAATCAAAAGATCTCGTCAGAGTAAAATATACCATCCAACCTAAATTAAAAATACACATTTGTTAAATAGTATACTAGACGTATGGGAATAAATAAATAAAAAAAAAAACACTGGCCAGTTATAACAAACAAAAAATAAAATGTCTGGAAATCCATTAAAGCTTGTTTTTCTATTTTTGAAGTGAAACTTCTTTAGTGGGGGTAAAGTCAGAAAAAATGAAACAAAGTGAAACGTTATCAAAGTTGAAACGGCTATCAAAGTGAAACGACCCTTTAATTAAGCAGTTCCAGTACAGCTAGATGGTTGAAATTTTCAGGACATGTAGCCGAGGTAAAATGAGGATTCTGGACGAAAACTGTGCCCTGCACCCCCCCCCCCCCCCCCTTCGGCCAGGAGGGGGGGAGAAGAAAAAAGTAAAATAATTAATTTCGGGAGAACGGGTAGAGCTACGGGGTCGAAATTTTTATGGTAGTTAATAAAAGTGACGATTTTATTATCGAGTTATTCTAATGGGAATATTTGAGTAGGGATATAATCTTAGTTTTTGATCATTTATGATAATAAACTTTATTAAATTATTTTTTTTTATTGGGAGGCTACTTTTGACCATATGGGGAGACCGGGGCTCTAATGGGGGATTTTGGGGAAAAACCGTTTTTTGCCGGTATCACAGCAACGGAGCGTCTGATCGAAAATCTGTCAAGTGATGACCCCCACCTCACCGGACATTGAAAAGACGTAAAAAAATGTTCGGAAAGTTAATAAAAGCATTATAAAACGAAATAAGAAAAAACATAAGTAAAAAAAACAAAACTGTTCGGAAAGTTAATAAAAGTATTATAAATCCAAATAAGAAAAAAATATATAAAAAAAGTAAAAATAGTTCGGAAAATTAATAAAAGTATTATAAAACGAAATAAAAAAAAAGTTAGAGAAACGCGGTTTTCGGCGAAAAAAAGAGTTGAAAAAAAAAGGAAAAAAAAGTAACGAAACCGGGGGCAAGAGCTGAAAAAAAAAGTTTAAAAAAATAAAAACTCAATTCCTAATATATGTATCTCTTTCAGAAGTTTCACTTCAGTTGTGTGCTTATAAAGGTGAGGCACATAATATTTTTTTTTATAAATAATGTCAAAATTTCACTTTTTATGAATCTTTAACCTCTTTGTCATGTTGACAATGCTTTATATAAATCTATTTTGTCTTATAACGAGTTTTTTTATTTAATAAAATGACTGACAACATAACTTAAAATACTTGGGTAGAACATGCATGTTAAATTATAATAAGAGAACTTTCTTGCTCAAAATTCAAATTTAAAACGTGTCTTATTGTCCAAAGATCAAAGCTATGGTAGCAACTAAAGAAATTATATGAAATAGACAAAACAGCCGTAAATAGACACAAGACATTGCATAAATAAAAAATAAGAAATGAACGCAATCAAAATATCTCGTATGGAAATAAATAAAAAAACACTGGCCAGTTATAACAAACAAAAAATTAAGTGTCTGAAAGTTCATTAAAGTTTGTTGTTTATTTTTTTCTATAAATAATTTAATTACAAAGTTTATCTATTTATATCTCATATTGGCAGTACACAAAATTATTTTCTTTCATAATAAGTTTTAAGTAATGTGATAAAATAACTTCAGCTATCAATAGTACCTAACTTTAGATGTGTAAATAAAGATAGTACACATTAATATTCCTGGTTATCTGATAATTCAAATTATGAGTCACATATTTCATATGTCGAAATAATTTTTTTTTTGGGGAAACTGGTGATTTGGCATCACGTCATGCAAGTAGAAGATTTGTCATGGGGAAGGGAATTTCAAAAAAGCATTACTGTGTGTTGTTAATCTGTTGTGGTTTCTAAACGAACTCTAACACAATTTTTATAAATGTGGGTCGTCCGTTTGTCTAACTTTCATTAAAGTAGTCATAAATTATGCAACTCATGCATCTGTTCAAAGCTAGCGAAATATTCTTAGTTCTTATTATGTTACCATGAAGCAGTATGTTCAAAAAGTATCTCTTTCTGCACGATTTTTTTAAAAATATTGCCATCTCTTTTCATTGAGAGTATCATTACCACAGTACCTTCTCCGAAAGTTCTAGTTACACCCGACCGAATATTAATATCTGCCATATAAGGCTTTGCCGGTTTGCAAAATAACCTACATTTTACCTTTTCTGCGTCGCACAACCTTGTGTGTCTTGGCGTTTCGTCTTTAAAACAGGTTTGTTATACGAGCCTATAAAAGAAACGAAAATATGTACACATACGAATCTGCAGTGCATTCCCGAACATAATACATTGAATTAAAAAAAAAATGTCATAGCCAGTACCATTCTTTTGGCAGGTGAATAATATATTACACTGCACTTCAACCGGAAGCGTGATTTGTATTCCTAGTAGACTTGAAATGAAAGAACCGTATTGGTTGATATGTTGCATGTGACTAGCCATCTTTCAGGAGTCGCTTGAGGATAAGGAAATTGGGATCAAAGTCAATGGAGTCTGGATAAATAACATACGCTATGCTGATGACACAGTTCTGATTGCGGACAACATGGATGATCTGCAACAGCTGGTTAATGTGGTGGGATATTATAGCCAGGATATGGGATTAAAGATGAACAGAAAGAAAACTAAGTTCATGGTTGTCACGAAAGAGATAGATCCATTTAGAAACGCCAGCTTAACGTATAATGGAAAACTTTTAGAACAAGTGGAAAAATTTAAGGACCTACGAACATGGCTTTATGAGGAGTGGTCATCAGACAAGAAAATTGAATGCAGAATCGTGCAAGCCCGTGGCGCATTCCTGAAATTTAAAAAAGTGTTCACTTGTAGCGACTTGGACCTTGGTCTTTGATTGAGATTTGTGAGGTGCTACGTTTGGTCGGTGCTTCTGTACGGTGTGGAAGACTGGACTAAAGTAAAATCTATAAACAAATTGGAAGCATTTGAAATGTGTATATACCGCAGAATTCTTAAGATACCATGGACAGCCAGAATAAGGAACGAAGGCGTTCTCAGGCGTATTAACAAAGATCGCGAACTCTTCAATATTATTAAAAAAAGAAAGACTGCATACCTGGGTCACATAATGCCAAACCATAACTAATATCAATTTCTGCAACTGATTGCAGGGGGCAAGATCGAGGGTAGAAGAGAATTAGGACGAAAGAGGATGTCATGGCTAACTACGGTCCATTGATCCACACGGCCAGAGAAAAAAGAAGAGTTAGTTTTTGGGTTAGTTTCTGTTAGTTTGGATTAATTAGCTGGGACAGTGGGCAAAGAAATTCATACCAAATTTGAGAGATTGGCTTGAATGCAGGCACAGAAGATTAAACTATTACTTGCCTCAAGCCCTCACAAGGCATGCTTCTTTCAGAACCTCCACGAAGAGGTTGAAAAAATCAGAAGACTATATTGTGACGGAGTGGATTCTGCAGAGCACACTATGTTCATATGCTCAAGATGGCTCAGATACTGAATAGCTGCCAATCTGGTCCGGTTAATGATATCCAATTCTGATCATTGGGAGGTGTTGCATCGAATGATAAGGAGAATAATGAAGGATGAAGAGAAGGAAGAACTATAGAGACGATGATGGAAGGATTTAAATTGGCACTGGCTTCCTCTTGATAAATGCCTTAGCGAGATGATGGGTTTTTAGTGGATGTACTCACTGATGAGGAGTATCAGCCGATAAACAACTAGACTGATGTGCGTAAGGCATTTTCCCCTCCTAAAAGCAAAAAAGTTATCAGTTAAATTAAAAATAAAAAATAAATGAAAATATAATTAGAATAAAATTGTTAAGGGATTGTAGAAACCGAAAGATAAATAATATTTAAATATGTAAGATTTCAGTTACGCGAAATTTCCCTAAGGGGCTTAAAACTTCCATATCATTTCTTCTTGGGTTAGTGTTGGCTAGTTTAGGTTAGTTTGGGTTATCTGTTGATAGTGTGAATTAGCTAATTTATATTATGAAAAGCGGGCTTTTAATAAATAAATACAAATATAATTAAAATAAAAATATTGACTTTCCCCAGCAAAATACTTTTTCCATGATCAGGAGGGTTTGTAAAAATTAAAAAAAATTATAATTTACGAACCTACAAGATTTGAGTTAAATGGAAGTTAACCCGAAATTTATAGACGATCGATAATATTATCAAATGACAACTTGGTAACATAACTAACCTGTTCAAAAAAGGGAAGAAAACCACGCCTCCAAACTATCGCTCAATTTTCTTGCTTCCAATAACCTCCAAAGTCATGGAATACGGCTTTCGCAAAGAGAGATCGACATGAAATATATTGGCTTATGCGTATGTCACTCATAATATATGAAGTAGGGCAATTGAAAACTACGGAGAATCTCGAGCGATTGCGTTGGATATTTCGAAGGCATTCGACAGAGATGCTCAACAAACTGCCAGCCTCGCTGTGAAGCTGGCTTGCCAGTTCCCTTAAGAACCGATCTCTGCACGTTGCAGTTGATGGACACATTTCAGACACATTCACCATTAACGCGAGCCTGCCACAGGACAGAATATTTTCACCAATTCCGTTCCTCATCTATATTAATGACCTGCTGAGCGAAACCAATAATTCTGTTTACAGTTTTGCAGATGACCGTACCCTTGTCTCCCAATTTAGATCAGAAAAACCTCTACCAGCGACTGAAACTATCACCGCAGGATAGGAGCAGATTACAGGAATTAATCAAGATCTGGAGAGGGTTCGAACTTGGGGCGACAGAAATATGGTCCAATTCAATTCAGCAAAAACTCAAGCGGCCACGTTTACCAAGAATGCCAATGCGGCAGGCCCTGACATCATTATGGCAGTACCCACCACTCCTTCATTCTCGTCGATCGCACTACTGGGTGTCTCATACAGCTGGGGTGCCGCACCGAAGCACACCCTAAAGCTGATTCCATTCAGAAGAGAGCTGTTCATCTCGTCGGCGACCCGGAGTTGACCTGGGAACTGGAACAACGCAGACATGTGGCCGAGATATCCTCGTTTTATAGATATTTTCACAGCAAAAGTTCCCAGGATTTGGCCCACCTCATCCCGCCCCCAGCAATGCCTGTCATACAGTCGCGACAGACGGCAAGAGCGCACCTGTTCGCCGTACAACTGGAAACACGTATAACATCGTTTTACAAGGACTCCTTTGTCTGGCGCACTGCATCGCTGTGGAACTTACTCCCATGTCATCTGTTTCCCCCAAATTACCACCTACAACTATTCAAGAACCGTGTCAATCAACATCTTCGCACACACACCGCTCGTCGAGTGCCATAGGATCTCCCTTTAGTGTGTGTGTCATTGCCATAAAAAGAAGAATAAACTTCTTTCCTGTAAGGATTTCGCTCTGAATTGTATGAGATACACTTGTCCAACTATGGTGACATGTAGTCACATCAACGTGGCTTGGTCGAGCACTGACAAAGCCACGATGTTGTGATTAGATGAATATAGCGAAATAAAAATTACTAGAACAGACGACTTACTTGTAAGGTTGTTTTCCGCGGAGACCAAATCATGCTCATATCAAGTCAATTCACAAAGAAGGCGACAAAGAGGTAATGAAAAATTACAGACCCATCTCCCGGCTGCCTAATATTAGTAATTTTTTTTGAAAATGCTTTGAATTGTAGGTTTGTTTCATTTCTGAATAACAATGAGGTTAACTTTGAAATTCAAAATGGCTTTAGAAAGGGCAAGTCCAAGTCCTATATATCAGGCTATGATCAAAATTATGAAATAAAAAAGAAACAACGGTCTTGTGGTTGGATCTTTCTAAAGCTTTTGATAGTGTAAACCATGACAAATTGTTTAAAACATGTAAATTTTTAGTATTATTAGTGTTGTGCCTCATTTGATGCGGTCATACCTGGCTGGTAGAACTCAGTGTGTGGTGGGGTGGATCCTCGGGGCAAAAAGGCGCTCTCAAAAAAAGTAAACATAGAGAAGAGTGTCACGGGTATTACCCGATACTGCTATGCCTTTAGGATTATCACCGACAGAGTTGGTGTGAGTGCTCTTGTCTGCATACCATGCATCATTCTGGGGTAACTCCGCGTTGAGGTGGAAAGAATGTTCGTACTTCAAAAGAGATGCTTGCGAACCATTTTTAAAATGATACGATTAGGCAGGCCTGCGTTTGTTGAGACATTTATTGACTTTTGTCTGGATGTATATTTTGGATAGTGTTTGGTTTCTTATAGACCACCAGGATCTCTTTGAAGCTTCGCATCTTGCACATGACTATTATACTAGATAAAATATATGAGATTGCAGACCTGCAAAAATATTAGCATTAGAACTTAAACGCTAGTATATATGTTCCATGATGCTTTTTTGAAATATTGGAGCTCCCTATTGATAGTTCGTCGCATAATTCAAATCGAAATTCGTTAAAAAAATCGAACACATGACGGGATGTTTTTAAAGGGTTAAACTTCTAAATAAAAATCGTAACATTCATATCTGCTAAAGCTATGAATTTCGAATCTGAAACAAAAAATGTTGGACTTAAGATGCAAATCGAATTCGTAAATGAGTAATAAAATCGAATCATGGGCTGGATATTTTTAAGGGGAGGTTTTAAAAAATCGTAAAATATGTCAAGCCAAAATTATGAATTTTAAATTTTGACATTTTTCGATTCAAAATGCAGATCTACTAAAATTGACTCTCAAAATTTAGAAAAATAATTATCTTCGGCGCATTCTTGAGAGACATTTAAACCATTTTGCTTTAAAATTCTCAGATTAAGATTGTCCGAACTCACATAGTGACAGCAGCGCCATACCAGAAAGATAACCCCATAAGGACGTTGAATAACTTGAACTGTGAAAGCCTTAATTATTTTTGTTCCACAACTCGATAGGGAATTACATCCAAAAATCAATAAGACACATCATAAATGTATTTCACTAAACTTACTTAGAAGTCCTTATCAGTAAAAGAAGCAACATTTTTTGAAATAATCTGATCCCAATACAAATAAATATCGAAAAATTCTATACTAACTAAGTCCTATCAAAAAGTTTAAACTTGCTTTCAAAAAGGCCGGTTTTTTATGGTCAAGTAGGTATTTGATATTAAAAATGAATTGCTAAGAGGCGTGACTGATCTATTACATATTATTTATTTTTGACTGTCTGGGCGAAATCGGGATTGGGGATGGCAGGTTCAAGAATCCATATCTATTGGATTATGATCATTACCTACAACTTTTTGAAAATAATACTTGACGTTATATCGAGTACCATTTACAGAAACTTTGCAATATTTGTATTGCAGATAAGCGGACATCATGATTGTTTTTCTGCGGTTTAATCGCAACCGAGTCATGTGGAAAAATCGATCTTGTCACTTATTGGTAATATGTACCTACTATAAACAAATTATTTTTTAAACAAGCATTTTTATCTCTGTTTGTTTACCCGGACGCTATTTTTGGAAATTCACAATAATTTATTGAGCAAGTTGATGATACAAAGATATTGTTTGTTTTTGTTAATCTTTGCAACCAATATCTAAGCTTATTTATATATCAATATTTCAAAAAAGATAAATTGAATGTGGGATACGTATCTACCTGTATTTCGAGTTTTGGCCAGCGTGAAATTGAAACTGTCGTTACTTCACCCTCTTCCGGTCGGAGGATCTTTTTTTAGATATCATCAGTCAACGATATCAGTGTTGGCCCTTTTGACAGGCTTTATATTCTAGCTGGAATAATTATTTTTTGTTCTACTGTTCCCCAGCTTAGTATATAGGTTATTTGCCGTCAAGATTAATGACACAAGTAAGTAAGGGGATTGTCGAGAGGACCAACTTGGAAGTATCTACATTAAATTCATAAATATATCAATTAAGAATTCCTAAATTACTAAAAATGTAACGCGGGCCAAGTTTGGGGCATAGCTATTGAAATAATATATATTTTTAAATTAAAATATAACGAAATAGCTCACTTATACCTAGAACGCCGATTGTTTATTCATTTTGTACCTACGCATCTAATTTTTCAGCTGACCCAGTTTGGAAAAATTGCCGATGCAGAAAATATTGTTAAAACAATGTGACTTGTAATCTAAACTACCACAGAGTGAAACTAATATACATTTGAATTTTTCTAAAATGACTCATTTTTTAAAGAAAATATAGCAGGGAACAGCTAAAAATTACCGTGAGAATAGCAGGATCGTTACGGGTTGTCGTTTACGAAAAGAAAGCGTGAGATTTTTTTTACCATTCTTTATAATAATGTATTAAGACGTGTAAGTAAGTTGGTGAATATGTTTTACACTTAAAGATAATTTTTGTTAACGATAAAGTATTGTTGTTGTATAGCGTTAATTTGTTAAAAATGTTAATGCAAATAAAATGAAAAACAATGTCTATTTAAGACCATACAACAGAAGTGAAAAATTCGACAAAGCGGTATTATTAACAACTAAGTATAATTAAAAAAAAAAACTTGGAGACTTTGGGCATCGATCCCGGTGCTTGTCGCACGCTGGCGAACGCTCTATGTGTCAAAAGTGAATATGTATAAGAATATAACCTGCATAGTTTTTACTTCAAAGATCAGTCAAATCAATGCAATTTTTTGGCATATTTGACTCCAAATCCCCCTCTTTAACGTACGAAAATTTGGTTGGTCCATCCATATTGTCCGGTTTTTCAGTAATAAAATATGTGGTGACGTGTCGTGTCAAAATTCGAAATCGCGAAGTTTAAATTCAACGAGCTGACATTTTCCCTCCTATATTTAGAGAGTTTTTCCCCTCTAGATTCTCTATCGAACTGTGGTCTAGTTTGTCCCATATTTGTTACTTTTTCGGTGGTAGAATGACCCAAAGTGAGCCCCCTTTAAAAAATATACATTTTGTGATTCTCACCAATTTCAGTAGGGTTCGGAAGACCGTCAAAAAGTACGTGTCGAGAAAATGTCATCAAAATTAATGCAGGCCGACCGGTATATATTTCCTTAGTCAGCCTGTTGAGTGTGTTATGTAAACACTTTTTGTGATTGAATAGTATTCCTTTGGTAGGATGTACGATGAGAGGAGATTACTAGAGAGAACGGTTCGAATAGCTCGTATCGTTAACTGTTACTTATTACTTATATTCATTTCGATATAATATATTTCAATTCCGAATATATTGTTTTATTCTGTGTAATTGTGCACAGACGACATTAAATAATTTAATTTTCCACTCTCAGCCGTTTTCTAGGAAAATGCTAAACATCTAAAAATTACCCGAATGGTCCTTAATCTGCTCTTTAACGCGTTAATCTGACGGCTCAGTCTTATTCACTACACTACCCAGGAAATGTGCTGACCGCACCTAAAAATAATTATTGTGGTAGAACCACTGATCAAATTAGTGGTGACAAAATTTCATATAATTTTTGAGCCACGATAGAATTTATGGCCTAGACTGGTTGATGCATGTAAAACTTAAGGTAAGGTAAGGTGTACGTGCATTATCATAACGTTACTTGCATATTAAGACGATATCGGATAAATATTGTGGGCAAGCACACAAGGAATTTTAAATACCATTCTTTAGTCACCTCGAGCGGTTATGGATGCATAATGGATATAAAAACACATATCGTTTGAAGATAATATATAAAATATGTAAGTACATATATAATTGTTGGATATCCCGCCCTATTATTTATGGTATATAATAAAATAAAGTAAACCCAAAATTAAAACGATAAAATATTAGATCAAACTTATAAATACTTGGTTTTTCATATTTCTAGAGCCGCTGGCAACGGCAGGAAAATACTTTCTGCTGCTGAGCCTTTTTCATCAATATAAAGGAAATCTTTTAATTCATCTAAACTAGTCAAAACGAATTAAGGATCACTTTTGTATTTATCTGTATTTAATATATTTAATATATTTATAGACCGATCTCCGTATATTCATAGCAATATTTTGAGAACGATTCTGCTTCTTATCGTATATAACTTTATAACAAAAACGAAATTCTTTTTAGGGACAAAAAATATAAAGTAAATAATGCATGAATTTGACAAAATCAACATTTAATTTAGTGTTAGTTTAATAAATTTCTTGCCATGTGGTAAAGATGGAAATTTTTGATAATTTGGGAGACCAAACGATGCCAGAAAACATCTGAGTATTGAAGAAGTCATCAGAGCAACAACGCTATTGCAGGAAAGTCGGTCACAACGATACGTGGCGCAGCTATTTAATATTAGTCAATCGGTCATTTTGAAATTATGGAATCGGCAGAGATAATATGGTTTTGCAGTCCAAAGACCATATCCATATATGCCAGGCAGAGTACACGGAGGAAAGATCGGTATGCTAGTCGCAAAAGAACAGTCACTGCTCGAAACCCTCAAAACTTCTTTATATCGCCACAGGATCCCGAATTGCAACTCAAACTGTATACTGCAGTAAAATAGTATTTTTGATAGGAAAGTTTTGGGGTAGTTTTGATTTTCTCCATTCTTTATGTTTTTTAGGGTGCTAAATCCGACTAACAAAATTTCGTGACGCAACACTGAAAAAAATGCAAAAAGGTAAAAAGTGGTAGTTTTGGCATAACTCGAAAACCATAATTTTTTTTAGGAAAATCATCTCTATTTAAAATGAAAGTACATAAAATTTTCTTCAAATTTCATTCTTTATATTTTTTTTCTTGCGAAGTCTCAAGCAGAAAAAGCCGGATTGACCGATCGACGACGACCATGCACCGTTTAAAGGATAATGATTTAAAACTCTTTTCATGGAATGTTCGAACCCTATACCGTAATGCGTCCCTTAGACTTCTGGAAGAACAAATACTAGGATCTGGAGCTGACGTAGTTGCAATACAAGAAATGCGTTGGACTGGCAACGGAGTCATGCATAAGAAAAACTTTGATCTATACTACAGTTGGGGTGACAACTGACCCAAAACTCATCTAACCCAAACTAACCCAACATCAATTTGGCACTGGCTTTGTGGTGATGAAAAGAATTAGACAGCTAGTAATAGGCTTTAAAGCTATTAATGAGAAATTGTGCGTGCTTAGAATAAAACGAAAATTCTTCAACATTAGTATAATTAATGTACATGCACCTACTGAAGATAAATCAGAAGAAGATAAAGACCTATACTATGATCAGTTAGAAAGTGCCTATGATCAAACCGCAGCCCACGAAATTAAGATAATTATCGGTGACATGAATGCTAAGATTGGCAAAGAGGAAATATATCAAGAGCATATTGGTAGACACAGCCTGAAAGTAATGACAATGGAAACAGGGTTATTAATTTCGCGGCTTCAAAGAATATGATGGTGGGAAGTACAACGCTCGAATATAAAAGAATACATAAGGTTACATGGGTATCCCCTAATGGAGAAACTGAAAACCAAATCGACCATGTACTTATAGACAGCAGACACTACTCCAATCTCATGGTTGTTAGAACGTACAGGGGAGCAAACATTGACTCGGACCATTACCTGATTGGTGCAAAACTAAGAGCCAAAATTTCCAACGTGAAAAAGGCCAAAGGAAGTTAAAGAACTAAGATACAACACAGATGCCCTGAAAGAAGAAGAAACACTTAATGCATACAAGAATTATATTGAAGAGAATATAAACATCAGGGATGATGAGCCAGTGAACACCATGTGGCAACACGTTAGCGATGTCATAAAACAAGCGGCCGAGAACATCCTGGGCTATGAGAATAAAACGCCTCGAAATGACTGGTTCGACGAAGAATGCCAGGAAGTGACAGATAGAAAGAACAAAGCTTACCAAAGAAAACAGCAACGAAAAACAATAGAGGCAGAAGAAACTTACAAGAATCTCAGAAGAGAAGAAAAGAGGATGCATAAAAGAAAGAAAAGAGAAAATGAAGAAAAACTCTTGGATGAAGTAGAACGACTCAAAAGTCAGTCGGGATCAAGAAAGTTTTACCAGAAGGTTAACAATATAAGAAAGGAGTTCAAACCAAAAATAAGGAGGAAATACTCAACAGGTGGGTGGAGCATTTCTCCGAACTTCTAGGCTCAGATAACCAAGAAGCAGAAGAGCTAGAAGAATTAAATGATGACCTGGTCGAACCGCCCAACTTGCAGGAAATCCAGGATGCCATAAAGAAGCTGAAAAACCATAAAGCTCCTGGCAAAGATACTATCACAGCAGAACTCATCAAAGCTGGTGGAGAAGTATTGGAAGAAACCGTGCTACAAATCATCCGAATAGTCTGGCGTTGAAAACAAATGCCAGAAGAGTGAAACGTAGGGGTTATATGCCCTTTACACAAAAAAGGTGATCAGTTGGAATGCAGTAACTATCGAGCTATTACACTACTAAACACTGCTTATAAAATACTGTCACCATATCCTGATATCTCGCATAAGGACGTGCGCAGAACCTAGAATCGGACAATACCAATGCGGATTCCGAACTGGTCGATCGACAACAGACCAGATTTTCGTACTACGCCAGATGCTCGAGAAGTGCTACGAATACAATATCGACACGTTCCACCTTTTCATTGCCTTTAAGGCAGGTTATGATAGCGTTCTAAGACCAAAGTTATACCAAGCCCTGAATGAGCTACACATTCCAAAAACCTTAATTGAATTGACAAAAATGACAATGTCAAAAGTTGTGTGCCACGTAAAAATACAGAATGAAACCTCAGATTCATTCGCAACAACTGTAGGCGTGAGGCAGGGTGACGCGCTGGCGTGTCTCCTGTTCAACATAGCACTAGAAAAAGTAGTTCGAGATGCGGAACTGGATACTAGAGGTACTATCTTTAATAAGTCATCACAGGCGCAGGCATACGCAGACGACATGGACATGACCTCTAGAACTCTTAAGACCACTTAAATTTTGAGAATGCCGCAAGAAATATGGGACTACAAATAAATGCAAATATGACAAAGTTTATGGCTGCCACAAAAGAGCACAGGGCGATAGACGCGGGTCAAAATATCACAATTGGAGAGTATAACATAGAAGCAGTGGATGAGTTCGTATATCTCGGAGCCTTGATAAACCCGAGTAATGGTGTCAGCGAAGAAATAAAAAGGCGCATAATGCTTGCCAATCGTTGTTATTTTGGGCTGTCAAAATACTTACGTAAATCGAGCCTTTCGAGAAGCACAAAGGTCAGAATTTATAAGACGTTGATTGTACCAGTTTTAATCTATGGCTCGGAAACCTGGACCCTAACAAAAGCAGATGAGACGTTACTATCAACATTTGAACGAAAAATCGTAAGAAAGATTTATGGTGCTGTTCAAGGGGATAACGTCTGGAGAAGAAGATATAATTTTGAGCTTTATAACTTATACAGAGGGTCAGGAAACAGAGACATAATAACAACAATCAAGATTGGCAGGTTAAGATGGGCAGGGCATGTAGCACGCTATGACAACAAACAACAACGTGCCAACGCGAAGAAACTTTGAGGCCATACCAACCGGCAGTAGAGATAGGGGGAGACCAAGGCTGAGATGGAAAGACGGCGTTTCTGAGGATGCCAGAAAAATTGGTGCAGCTGACTAGAAGGTCCTTGCCAGAGACCGGAAAGGATGGCGGACGAGGTTGGAAAAAGTCGAGGCCCTGTAGGGCTGTAGCACTACTGATGATGTTGATGATGATATTTTTTTCTTCAACGAACCGTTCGTGCTCAAGCCCTACTTGAAAAGTGACGTTATCTATCTCCACAAAATCTCACTTTTTATCTGCAAAACTCAAATTTATTATCAAATAGCATTATCTTCACCACTTTGTTATTATATTATCATATTATTTGAGCCGTTTTATTTTAGAAGGTCCTGGCTGAGGCTCTTCGATGGCGGACGGCCCTGGCTGAGGCTCCTCGATGGCGGAACGTCCTGGCAGAGGATCGGGTTCTTCCATAAACAGCATCGGAGATTGAGTTGGATAATAAGAAAAATCGTGAAAAAAACATTAACTTGTGATTTTACGAGTAGACACACTTTCCACATCGTGTGAGCGTTCTTCTTCAGGCAGTTCTTGGTCACTTTCTGCGGCCCCTTCTTCGTCTATCTCAATGCTGTCATCCGGGGGCTCGACATTTTCACACAACCCGTTGCATGTTGTGCATATTGGAGAGCAATAAAGGTCTGTTTGTCTGCATCCACTATTTCGCTGGCAGCCTTTCTTGCATTTACAAGAAATGCGCTGAAGTATTGAATCCGGTGCTGGTTTGGACGTGGTTGCAATGGGCAGAAGACCACTCTTTGTTTTTTTCCACCCCTCACTCGTCCGGATCTCTTTTCTCTTTGTAGTTCATTGAATATAGTTTGTCTAGATAACCACTGCTGCACTTGAAAGTAAACTCTCAGCGAATGTTCTCCGTGTAGCAGCTTCAGTGGGAGGTAGTGCGGCAATGCGTTTAAACTAGTCTCTCGGCCTTTCCCATACAAAACCATGAGAAACAGGTTGCCTGCTTGGGCAATCTCGTCGTGGTGAGCTCGAGGATCTTTGCTAGCCTCAATAACTGGTACCAAGTTATTGTTCTTTTGCAAGTTTTTGAAAAATTTAAACTTTCCCTGATTAAATAGAGCGGAAGTAATGTCACAACGACTCATCGCGTGCAGGAACAATATATGGTCTGATAAGTGAGGATCATATATGGTTTTCCTTGTTCATTTCTTTATCAGGACTACACAGCCCAATCAAAATCACCAAAAGGTCGATATCTTCCCCCACCACTGTCACGTATTCATTTGAAGGAGCCAACTTAAGTGCTCTGGGTCTGATTATTAGGATATCAGCATCCTGCACTGCTTTCGGATACTTTCATATCGTATGGAAATTATTAAATGTAAGAATAATTTAAATAGAGATAGAGGGCCTATTCCGTATAGTACATTGTATTGGTTGATCGAGTGTGACTAGATGGGATTCCAGGATTGGTTCCTTTGGTTCCGCTTGATTGAGCAAACATTTAGTTTTAATCATCTTCTGATGATGCTAACATGGTTTGCGAAACGAGCGTCGAGTGCAATAATTCCGTTTCGGTATTGTGGATAAAACTCCGTTTTAGTGCATTTTGCCGAAGGTTCCAAACCCCAACATAATCAACTAGTTTGTTCAATTCTTTAAAGTTTTCTGATGTTTTGTGTTTTCTCAATAATTATTTTTAGGGTGTTGGTAGAAACCTTCGACTGACGATGGAATATCTGTCAGGGTACTGGAAGGTCTACCTGATTAATTTATCTTCCATGTATGGTTCCTTTCCATGTTGCTTTAAATTGGCTAAAGTAACACCTCTTTACAAGACGGTGATCAGATGACTCCCTCAAATTATAGGCCTATTTCTTTGCGGTCTACTCTCTTCAAGCTCGTCGAGGGCCTAGTGAAGGATCGTCTCTTATCATTCCTAAATAAGGATAACATTCTTACTGAAAATCAGTATGGGTTTCGATCTGACAGGAGCACATCTGATGCAATGTTCGACTTTCTGTCAGGAGTTTTCCAGGGTATAAATGGGCGAATGGCTACTGCTGCAGTGTTTTGTGACCTGTCAAAAGCCTGAGGTGCTGCTGCGGAAACTCTTTGCTTAAGGGATTCGGGGCGGGGAACTTCGGTGGTTCGAGAGTTATATGCGTGGCCGGGAGCAGTCTGTCCACGTAGATGGCGTGTCGTCTAGCAGGCAGCGTACTTCATGCGGCGTGCCCCAGGGTTCTGTATTGGGGCCAATCCTTTTTTTAATATATGTGAATTTTATGTCTTAGGATATCTCCAGTTGGGTTCCGTCGGGTTTGCTAGTTTTCTTCCATCGTTTTTGTTGTTGACTTATAAATTTGGCCTTACTAATCTGTGAATCCCGTCCAGTATGGCATCTATTTAAGACACGGGTCTGTTCAACATAGTTGATAAGTTGTGCTTTGTCTTTATTTTGCCACAATAGATTAAAAAGAAAACCAATACCTACGTTGCGTTATTATTATATCTTGCACAATTTTACTTACTCAGAATGCGTTCGACGGTAACAAAATTAGGGAAATTTGATGGAAAGGTGCGTCATGTAAATTAAACCCCAGATTCCTAATACGCCTAATTTATTGCAGAAAAGTGCCAAATTATTAGAGAAAAACGTGCCGGACTCAGCCTGGAATTCACGAGGGGAAAGAGTAGGGCAGAGAAACCCTCGATCTAAATTCCTAACCGAATTATGCAGTATAACATTTATTAGTATAATAAAAATTAAATTACTGTCTCCAGTGCCACAATTCGTAGTTCCACACTTGTAACAATACATTTATAACTGAAGGGGTTGTTAGTTAGCCAGACGCCGCTGGAAGGTACTGAGGTTCTGGATTACGAAGGCTACCCAGTTATTTAGTTGCAATTTGGGCCAATATCTCTAGAATGATCATTAAATTTATAACTAGGATATTCTCCCGTTAGGATAGGAAATGGTTAGTAGATTCATCAAGGCCCTTGCGTTCACTCTCAGTCATACTAAAATTAAAACCCTAGCACGAAAAGACAGCAAATAATACATTTTCTGTTTTCATTTAGCTTAACATTTGAGCTAAATGCAGTCTTGGACTCCTTACAAAAATGCCGTGTCGACTACCACCACACTAAATTAATATATAACGTATATAAAACTGCTACCATGATGATAAAGCTGCATGAAAACACCAACTCCATAAGAATCGGTAGATGAGTACGACAGGGAGATACTATGTCTCCCAAACTGTTTATCACTGTTCTGGAATACGTCTTCGGGATGCTCGAATGGAGAGGAAAGAGTTTAAATATAGATGGTCTAAACCTAACAAATTTGCGTTACGCGGATGATATAGTTTTGCTGTCCAACAACCTACAAGATATCAGGAAAATGCTGGAAGATCTTCAGGAAGTATGTGCCCAGGTCGGGCTAAAAATTAATATATCAAAAACAAAATTTATAACGAATCTGGTCCCTAGTGGAAATATTACTACTGGTGACTGTGAGGTGAAGCTGGTAGATAAGTACACATATCTTGGTCATGAAATACGAATCTCGAGAGATAACCAAACATGCGAATTAAAGAGGAGAATTAGGTACGCTCGCTTGGGCTGCATATGGCAGACTTGGAGATGTGTTTAAAAGTGATCTGTCAATTTGTCTAAAACGAAAAGTTTTTAATCAGTGCATTCTACCCGTTATGACCTACGGCGACAGCCCCGTCTCCAGGCTTTAGGCCGCCCGAGGCGAGCAGGATTAGGCCGCCCCTTACAACAGGCCAATTAATTTAAGGAGTCAATAATGACCTATCCGACGAATAGGCGCCCGCGCGGTTTTTTAACCGGTACGTCCCGGTATAAAGAGATGACCTGCAGGGTCTATATTTTCATGATAGATGTACCACGTGGGGGCTACCTGGAATTAAATCGGGTATGCCGGGGCTCGATTTTAAGGGGGTGTTTTGGGGGGCTATATGTAAATCGCATGGTCTTTCGCGATTTCTGGCTAATCGGGAGCTCAAACCGAAATTTTGCCGCTATCAAACCCCGCAGCGGAGTCAGGGTTGGCCGGTTAGTGGGTACCCCCACGCCCCCAGTTTCCCGAATTTTTATCGAGAATTTGGGGATATCGCGAAACACGTTTTTTAACGGGTAGGTTTTGGTAGAAAAAGAAGAATTTCGGCAAGCGAAGAAAACCGTATTTTTATATCGACCTAACCTTTATTTTGTCCCATAGGAACTGGAACCTATCGGTAGATCCTATCGTTTTTTTGGATCGATTTGAAATTCGGCGTGATGTAGCTAGAGGACCTCAAGGCCGACAAAAAAAGTTCTTTGCGAAAAAAACAATATTCTTAGTTTTCAAGAAATTGGCAGTTTAAATTCGAGAACGGTCGTAGCTCCAAAACTACGAGTGATACGAAAAAAATACATACCACCAAAAATGTATATTTCGACGGTATTTAGTCCGTATGTGAGTCGCCGAACTTAAAAAAAAAACGAAATAAGGGAATTTTTTAGAAGAAAATAAAAAACGGCCGCCCCTAAAAATCGGCCGCCCGAGGCGGCAGCCTCGCCGCCTCACCCCTGGAGACGGGGCTGACGGCGAAACTTTAACTATGACAGTCAAATCTGCTAAGAAACTTAGAATAGCACTACGCAAGATGGAAAGATCGATATTCGGTGTGTCGCTTCGTGACCACGTCAGAAATGAGGACTTACGAGCGAAAACAGGTGTCACGGACGGATGTTATATACCAGGTGGCTAAGCTAAAGTAGAACTGGGCTGGACATGTGGCCCGCATGACAGATGGACGATGGACAAGTGGAGACCAAGACCCGACAAGAGAAACAGGGGAAGACCTCCCATGCGATGGACGGACGATATCAAAAGAATAACCACAAAGTGGATGCGGAGCGCTCAAGATAGAGGACAGTGGGCAGAAATGGGGGAGGCCTATATCCAGCAGTGGATGTAAAGGGCTGATTGATGATGATGATGATCATGATGATGATGAGAATAAAAGAAATACTTGTACAAACAATGTTATAAATTTTACTGACCTGTAATAACTTGTTATAATACAAAAGCAAAAACCATTCACGAAAATCACCCGTACATTGCGCTGGTCTTCGGTTCTCTGTCTTCCTTCTCGAACAACCGTTTTAGAATTTCTTAAAAACCCTCGTAAAACCCAACTTCAATTTATGAGTTGTTTTTTTCTATATCTCTTTACATGTATATATAGGGTGTCTCAAAACTGAATGTATCAGGTCTAATGAAATAATATTTTAAATAGGTGGGTTATCTGGAAAGTTTGCCAAGTATAGTTAAAGAGGAGACCTATTATCAATATCTTGCTGCTGTTGGACAGTATAAAATCGATTTCATTTTTCGTGGTGTCGTTCGGGCGTCGCGATATCCAGGTTTTTTGAATAGTGTATTTAAATTTAGACAATATATATTTGCATTTATGCAGGTAGTTTGCCAACATATCTCCTCTTTCATTTCTATTACCTAAGTCGTAGTGTGAAATATTACCACATTAATTAATTAGTTGAAAATCTAGTATTCTACGACATTGGGGCGAAAGTTTGAAAAATTTTTATTCCTAGAATTAACTCTAATATGTATGTTGGTTGGTCTGATTTGTTGAGCCCCCTTTTCGAAGGACCAATGGCTTTGCTACGAGGCAATTCGCCAGCACCCCTCTCCCGGCGCTTAGACAGAGGCAAAGCTACCCTTCTGCTTGTGTTACACGTTACTCTAGTTTGAGGGGCCTTGTATCCGGGGTGGGAACGACCAGGATGACGGGCCTGTGCCCCTGGTAATTCCCGACTCTTGCATATAACTGTAATCTATGAACCGCACAAGTAGAAATGATCCCCCGGCCTGGATACCGGCGTGAATGGGTATTTCTTCTGGCTAAATATCAATGAAACGGCACATACTACCCTGCCTATGACGTCCGATTCTTCCTCGGGGAGCCCAAACGGTCCCTGAACGATTGCCACGGGTCACCCAAAATGAGTGTTGGTCAATTGCGCGCCGCGGTCAGAAAAATAAGAAGGTAGTCTTAATTTCACAGGACAGTTGCGCGCCGGCTACTTATTGGATATGGGACAGTTGCGCGCCATAGGACGACTGGAAGTAATATAAATTGCTTGTGTGAATCGTTGTTGGAAAAGATGTAAGATTGGATTGTCATGCAGCATTTTTATTTGTTTTCCTGATTTTGGGTATGCCTTGGGTTGGTTTTGGTTAGTTCCTGTTCGTTGAGCCCCCCGTATCCAGCGAAGCGAGCGGAGGACCAGGCATGAAGTGTTCAAATATTTGGGACGAGACGTAACGGGGGTATTATATCAAACATTTATATTACAGTCGGTACCATTCCGTAATGCCTATTTTGCGCGCAACTGTCCTATTGCCCATCGGGGCAATAAATCCCTAGCAAAAGGTAAAAGTGACCGCGGCGCGCAAGTGACCCATGCCCCCCAAAATGGCGACGGAGTGCCGATACCCGACACGTGTTGATTCAACCGAGAGAGGTTTTTACAAAAAAAAAAATACTTTTGATTAGAAAAATATCAGTTTAAAAAATATATGGCATCTAGAAAGAACGAATATCGAATCTATATTTTATAGCAGGATTGGATTAGTAGACAACAAAAACCTACGCTCATCTCCCACACGAAATGATAAATGATTTGCATAAATAAGCCAACAAGTAAATTTGTTTATTATGTGGATTAAGGACACTTTCGTTTTTAATATGGCTAATGCTAATTACTTTTATTATTAGAGATGTGGAACAGTAATGATATGTCTGGTAATAGTTTTTTTTAATTCTTTTTAGAAAGAGGTTGCTAAAATAGTTATTTAGGCAACAAGTGTGTAAAGTGACCCTTTTTATGAATGGGAATATTGTCATCCCATGACTTAAAAAGGGAACTTTACACATGAGTAGCATATAAAATTTTTGCTACTGCCGAAAAATATATGAAAAAATAAAAATATTAAGGCAGAGCCTTACCATTTCTTTTCTTTAAAAAAATTAATAATAAATGTCATTTATTGCATAGTTTTTGATAGGCACTGGTAAAAAGTGAATACTTAATTTGGCGTTAGTTTGATTAATTGGATGAATTAAATAATGTGTTTTAACGTTTCATTTTTAATTTTATTTTAATGAATGCACAATTTTATAAAAATGAGCAAAATTTATTATAAAAAGTGGATCAGAAATAGAATATTTAATCACTGCGATATAAAATATATTATTAAATTCTTCCGTTCTGTTCATATTTAAAAAAACTTGGTCAGAACTTTAGCAGCTGATATTTACAAAACCGCTAGAGCGAGTATGCCATATGGTTGTCAGACGGCAAATATAATCGTTATACATAAAAAATACATTGCTCATTGCAAATGAGAGACACTGTAATGCATCAGTGGCGTAGTAAATTCCATATATATTTTTAAGAAATTAATTTAAATTACACATCTGTATTTGGTGTGTCCTACAGACTATCAAAAAGACTTGACATAACTTAATGACCAAAATTTTTAACAACATGCATATTGTAGATTGTTTAGATGTAAATAATAAAAAAAGAAGCATCAGTTAGGTCCAATTTTTAATTGGCGCCTTCCTGCAATCACAAAAGATCGAGGCGTTTCAGATCCAGAGAGCGTGCAGGCCAAGGATTTTTATCGTACTGACCTGTCCCACAAATCTTTATATGAATAAAAAAAACCATTTTAAAACCATTAATATTGGCTTATTAGACGCTGTTTATATATAAATTAAAAAAAAAAACAGTAAAATCAAGTTAGCCCAATTTTAAATTGGAACATTAAAAAGCGCGTTTTTCTGCAAAACGAAAAATATTCGACATCTAACAGCAGTAAACAAACCTTTTAAATTATGCATATTGAGTCATATAAAAACCGCCAAACTTGTTAATTGGCATACTAAAGTCGCCTTTTTTCTCCGAAACGCGCCTTAAGAATAGAGACATTAGAGACCATACAAAAATCAATGGTTCTTAGATCTGGGGAGCGTGCCGGGCCAGGATTTTTAGCGCATCTACCCACTAAATTAGACAATATCTATAGTTAGGTAATCCACCAGATTGATAAATTCTAAACAAGCCGCTGGTCAATTGAAAGAGGAAATCCAATTTTAGTACCGTCCTATCGTCATGTTTATTTGAAACACATTTAGCTACATAGACTATTTCCTTCACTGGGTATAACAATAGTATCCAGGGCAATGGTTCGCTAATGACTGAATGCCTTTGTATGCTTTCAATTACTGGAATTTGAAAGTAAGTAGGTAAGTGCGACACACGCTACGCCACTGTACGTCAAGCCGCTTTTTAATACTCATATGCCTATGTATGACGCATCAAAGTCTGACCTCAAACTGTTGTTTAGACCAAAAAAGGAATGACACTAAAACATTATCGGCATAAATAAAATGGAGGAAAGTCATTTCTTTTAAGATACGAATAACCTTGACGGATTAGATTGGATTTGGATCTTTTCAATTTTTACCAAACGTTTTAGGAGTATTGGAGTTGTCTAGAAATCTTTACAAGGCTACTAATGCAATCATTGCTTCTACATCGTCATTGAAAATTAAGAAAAAACGAGGGGTATCCGCAAAGAAGGATTTGCAGCTATAACAATAGGCAAAAAGAAATACAAAAAGTTAGGACGAAAGACACTGCTGGACGTAAAAAAAGTCCAATCCAAGGCAGAAATGAACAGTTGAAAATAAGTTATAGAAACACATTTAAAAAAATATTTATTATAATTTTCTTGTTAATTTATTTGTTTTATATCTTTTATGGTTTTTACTTCAACTGTCTGCATATGTGTGAAACAAGAACACATCACATTTTTTTTTCGTTTAATATTTCAAGGCCATCTCTATGCATAGCCTATAACTTGTTTGTACGGTCTATCACCCAGCATGGTCAGCGTACTCTTCTAAAACCATGCACCATTCATTTTCTAATTTGATGGTGTTTAACTTTAAGCCGCTATAAGTTGAATTTACGAAGCGTCTTAATTATTGTTAATTGGCATCGCATAATTAAAACTGTTAATTCAACCGAGAAGGTAACAGTATTGTCTCGAGAAGATCGGCTGTTAGAAGATGGAGGAAATAGATTATTTTTCGCATCTTAGAATGGCATGGTGTTCGGTTGGATACAGGGGCGGCCCCACAAGTCCAGAAAACTACTCCATATTATACTTTCTTGGATCTCGGCTATTTCTACAGTTTTTTTTACAATTTGACAACAAATATGCATAATGCATGCAGGTATACAATTTACTTGCAAATTGGAAGCTACAGTAAAAAAGATCGCTTTGAAAAATAAAAATAAAAAAATCATTGATTTTTAATTTTTTTCAAAAACCATGATTTGTTCGAACCTTGTTTAACAATGTACCAACGCTCTCCCACTGCTTTACGAACAGAACTGTACTTTTAGGAAGGGACGTGCCATCATTGTAACAACACAACAAAATATAATTAAAAAGTAGAAATAATATCAACCGGCAATCAACCGACTCTCTAATAGGTGATCATAAGTTCTTTAAAACTAATCAACGTCGTCTCTGCTCTAGGAGACAAAAAAATGACGCTGCTGTATCGGGGAGCTTGCAATGTGGATGTATTGATATTTTTATATAAAGGAGCATCCGAACAAATCTGGCAACATAGCTGACACCGAAAAGGCTATGATATGAAAACAATCAGTCATGTTGATGCACCAATGGAGCGCCTATAGGAATTATTGTGATATACTCTGACCCAGAAATGATAGTATAATACAGAAGTGATGCATCATTGCATGTAAAAAAGCGGCTTGTCAATATATTAAAATTTTAAATCGGAATCGATGACCTCGTTGCATTATCTAATCTCCCATGTCGTAAAAAAGGAATATACTCCAGTATTTATTTATGCTAGACGCCCAAACGATTATAGGGTGAAATGATGCCAAGTATATTTTTTATTTCAGATGTCTTCCTGCACAGTGCCAGTTGCGCCCGCTCCCCCCGCCCTCAAGGATCTCCCCAAAGTAGCCGGAGACCTCAAAAGCGAGTTAGAGGGATTCAGTTCGAGTAAACTCAAAAACGCAGAAACTCAGGAAAAATGTGTACTTCCGTCAGCTGAAGGTAGGAATGAAACCAACTCTAGTTTAAATGTTCTGGGGTTAGATTAATTATTAGAGATTGGCTATATAATTTCATTATATCGTGCGTGTTTCAGACTTTGAAAGGGGTAAGGTTTTTGGTTTAGTTGGAGCGAGGTTGCCAACTATACGTTATGGAGAAAGTTGGAGGATGTGTAAATAAAATTTCAAAATCGTTTTTTTTTTAATAAATTTCTCTTTCTCGTAGCAGGTTTTCCTCATGTCTGTAAATTTGACCCTCCAAAATAGTTTTTCTTCATTTTTTATGGCAGTTCTGGTTTTATATGAAAAATTTCTATAGTTCTTTGCTATTTATATCGGTAGTTCTGTTGGAGAGGCCGAGAAAACAGACGTTGACACTTTGGGGGGCTAACTACACGCCGCCCTCCAACTTGATTTAAATATGTATCATTTAGAATGCTT
>MU182140.1:290736-323589 GCA_016904865.1 Pissodes strobi
TGTCACCTAGAATCGTGCTGTTTGAACTGAACCATGAAACTATTGAAGAACAACCCATAGCTCTCCAATTTTCATTCCATATTTCCACGTATGTAGCTAGAACTATCATCCCTCTATAAACTTGCACAAGAGCCACAGCTACCCCGAAAGGTTTGGCACTACAAATCTGCAAAATGGCGTGATCTTGACGAGTTTTATCTTTCTTTTCTTTGGAAAGATGTCTTCTTTATGAATCAAAATACCTCTGAATCTGCTGATGTCTCAAGTTATCCTAGCTGGTATGGAAGCTTTCATCCCCTCTTCTATGAAACGAATCTCAAACAGTAAACCATGGTTGCGGAAAAACTGCTCAAGAGCGGTCAATGCTAAAAATGGCGTCGAGAACCGAGAGCCGAAAATCGAAATATATTCATTACGACCAGAAATCAGTGTAAGCGGTCTATTGCCGAAAGCAAGGAGGGATATAACGAGCAAATCAAGAACAAGGTTCTCAACTAACGGATCAAGATCCTTTTGGTCAGTTGCCAAAGCTGTCAATCAGGGTTTCTCAAAGACGTGAATCCCACCACTGACCAAACCAAAGATGATGGCTCAATAGCTGAAACGGCCAAAGAAAAAGCAACATGCTTGCCGAAATGTTTGCATCCAATTCTACCTTAGATTCTCAAGGAAAGACCCCCCAACTATCCCGAGAGCGAATTTCCCAATGCCAGGTCTGGTAGTTCGTCAACGCGAAGTGAAACGAATACTCAAAAGCCTAGACACTAACAAGGCCACTGACCGGATGGCATTCCCGCAATAGTGCTTAAGAAAGTATGCAGGCTTTTCTCCCTATCATACCGAACTGCATGTTTTCCTTCTAGCTGGAAAAGCGCTCAGGTGCAACCAATCCCGAAGAAAGGTAAAAAACGATGTCAAATAGCTACCGTCAAATTGCCTCAGTTCCCATCATGTCGCAAAGTCATGGAGAAACTGATAAACGAACAGCTATTAAAATATCTCGAATCATCAGGCATCATATATGGCCTCCGCAAGCACAGATCAACGGGAGATCGCCTGACTTACGTGACCTACCTGTAAACCAAAGCCCAAAGCCATCGAAAGCTACGACGAATCTTGCATGGTATGGTAGGTAGAGGGGTTGCTCGGCAAGATTTGCCCTTCAACACGTCGACCACAATTGATCTTTTGTGTATACCCTTCTATTTTACACGAAAATTCCTATCTCCTTCGAGAATCTCAGAATATTTCGAGGGTTGAGCTTTTGTAGATTCCCCGGTGCCACAAGTGCATTTTCGAGATGCGTCAACCTTTGGCGACTCATTGCCTGAGATTCGCAGAGTAAGTGCTCTGACGTTTCAGCCATAGTTTGGCAGAATCTGCATTGTTCGTCAGTGGTTTTCCCCATTTTCTTGAGGTGGTACCTCCGGGGGCCATGTCCAGTGAGGTCACATTTTTTTGTAGCTTGAGAAGCTTTTTTGTGTAGTTAGGCGAGTTAGACATGGGTCTCTTGGCCTGTCTGTGCCTAGGTGCATTGGCCCAATGTGTGTCTTTCCGCCTTTTTTTCCAATTTCTGAGTTCATTCATTACGTGTCCTCTAGTGATGCCACAGAATGGTTCAGGCCCGCAAAAGAGAGTCTGTGCACCATTCCGAGCAAGCTGGTCAGCGGCTTCGTTGCCTTCCACACTCTCGTGCCCTGGTACCCACATTAAGGTGAGTCTGTTCCTGTTTGCCAGTTGTGCTGCAGCCATCCGACAATCCCACACTAGCCGGGAGTTGATTCTGCTAGATGCTAGCGCTTTTAAGGCTGCTTGACTATCTGATAGGATATAGATCTTTGCACCTCTTAGGAGTTTTTGGGTACATTCAGAGATGGCTATATTGATAGCATTTAGTTCTGCTTGAAAGATTGTGGGAGTACAGTGGGGTGTTTTCTAAAGGTGTGACGAGTCTCGTGCAGTGTCTCTCGACATATTCAAAGCATTTGATAGAGTGTGGCATGACATATTGTTAAGCAAGTTAAGCAAATTGACAGCATACGGACTACCACCAGCACTGCTTCTATGGTTTTCCAATTGCGTAAGGGATCGAAGCATCCGAGTTGTTATTGATGGACATCTCTCGGAAAAATTTGAAATCAACGCCGGCGTTCCTCAAGGCTGTATATCTTCCACACTGTTCCTGCTCTATATCAATGTACTCTTAGACATGACAAACAATTCAATTTACAGCTTTGCAGACGACAGCACTCTTATATCCTCATTCATGTCTCGGACTCCAATAACCGCTGCTCGTTCCCAACGCGAGCGAGGAAATCAGATTGCTACCATTAATGAACACACAATGTCCAGTTTAACGCAGAAAAGACCCAAGCAGCTGTCTTCTCAAAAAAAAGCACGCCATGGTGGAATGGGATGAGGAAAACAATGTCCAGTTTAACGCAGAAAAGACCCAAGCAGCTGTCTTCTCAAAAAAAAGCAAACACCGCAGGACCTGACTTGTCAATAACAGGACAAACACTGACCCTGGCCTCATCCATAAGCTTGCTAGGCATCAACGTAGGAAACAACATATCTTGGCGCAATCACGTCACCAAAATCGCCAAGGCAGCAGCACAAAAGCTAGGAGCACTCTATAAAGCAGAAAACTTTTATACACCTCATGAGCTCTTACTGCTCTATAAGGCCCAGGTAAGACCATCTCTGGACTACTGTTCGTATGTGTGAAGCTCGACACTCAAACACTTGCTCAAGATATTAGATTCCATACATAGCAGTCCTTCTTGTGGACACAGAGTTGACTAAAGACCTTGATAGCCTTGAACATCGAAGTGGCGGACCTCTCTCTTTACTATCGATACTACTACGAAAGATGTTCGAACGAGCTGGCACTTATGATTCCACCCAGAGTTGTGCCAAACACTCCTTGTGTGGAGGGCCGCCTCGCTAGTAGCGTATTTTCCGAAAATTACAACCTACAGCCCTTCAAGTCCAACGTCCACTATCTTCTCCGTACAGCACCGCTCGTTGAGTGGTATAGGATTTTCCTTTTGTGTATGTGCCGAACAAAAAAAAACTCCCAATTTCATTCCGTTCATATCTGCCAAACTATCGCACCTAGAATCGTGCTGTTTTCACTAAATTCAAGCTCACCCCCAGAACTCTCATATTTTTGATCAGAATCCCACATATGTATTTGGAACTCTCACCCTTGATCCCAAAAATCCAACGAAATTGCACTAATGCGATTTTTTTAGCTGAATCCGATTGGTGCTGGTACAATCCCAGTCAAAACAGCACGACTGGGAGGGGCGGTACCAGCACCAATCGGATTCAGTTAAAAAATCGCATCAGTGCAATTTTGTTGGATTTTTGAGATTGCGGGTGAGAGTTCTAGATATATACGTGGAAGTTCTGATGGAAAATTTGGAAGTTCTGTGGATGTGCTTAAATGGATTCAATGTTCAGTCAAAGCAGCACAATTCTAGATGCAATAGCTTGCAGATATGAATAGTATGAAATTGGGGACGAATATTCCCGATGCATACGTGAGAGCTCTGATCGAAAATTTAAGAGTTCTGAGTTGTGCTTGAGTAGTTACAAGACTTGATCAAAACAGCATGGTTCTAGGGGTTTAGGAGAACACTTTTTTAAATATCAAAGCACTAGTCGAGAGCTTGGAAGAACTCTAATACATTTTTAAATCAAGTTGGAGCACTATTGATAAAAATAGGAGAATCTGCCGTTTCACCTACTTTGATGTTGTAAAAGGACCAATTATTAGCCCTTAGATTGACTACATTTATACCGAGAAATCTAACCGGGCGAATCAGAGGCAGTGGCTTTTATGATAATTATATTAGCAAAAAGCAAAAACGTACTATATTGGCACAGCATAAAAGGTTTTCTAAACCTGTATCTCTGCTATTCCGTACTTTTTTCAAAACGAACTCTGCTCATATTTTGCCATAAAACTGAAAAGTAAGAAAAATCCTCAAACGAAGAAAATAATAAGGTGTTTAGAGATTATTAAATTTTAATAAATATTTTTTGTTTGAACTTGCTGCCTCCAAAGCAGCCTCACCGTCATTCTGTTGTTTATACCCATTAGGAGTATATGGTTTTTTTATTAAGTCCATTTTTGCTTTTTGCTATTGTAATTACCAAATAAATCACTGCCTCTGATTCGCCCGCTTAGATTTCTCGATAGAAACGTAGTCAACATAGCTAATGACTAATTCGTCCTAGCTTAGGCCTAATTTTACAAGATCAAGTTAGGTTAAACGACAGATTCTCGAGCTACTGATTGATGGAGCGTGTAGTTGAACTTCCTCCTCTATAAATTCCGACAATTCTTCTTAGAGAACCCAGTTGATCAATTAAATATTTTTGAATTTGGCTTGAATTGTCTTATTCTGTTTTTTAGGAACTTTCGGTCTTATAAAGCCAATTAGTTACGCAGCGTCTGTGCATCTGCCATCTAAACATGTATCTCTGCTATTCCTTTTTTTTATCAAAACGAACGCTGTATCATACTTTTCCATAAAATTGAAAAGTACGAAAAATCCTCAATGGCCTAGAATGTTTTTTGCAAAATTACTAAAATATTAAATTGCTATGGCTGTGACATAGATTAGGAGAAATAAAATCTTATAAATTCGCACGAAAATAAATTTTAATATATTTCGAGGTAATCCTGGCTAAAACTGATCGTTTCTCGGTTTGTAAAAGGGGCCAAGTTTAATGAATTCCAGATTAAATTTAGCAATGTTGGCAGGGCACAAAGCCTATTAAATCCTAAAATTCCTCGACTCGTTTCTTTCGCCCGAGAGCGAATTTAGATCCTTCACCTCGTGATCCTCCATCTGCGTCATATTCATCTTACTTGTCAGAAATGTCTCTGGTTAAAATAACTATTCGGGCAAGGGCGCCTTGAGTGAACAAACCGGGATCACGGGCTGCCGTTTGTCTTTCAAGTTTTAAGGAACGGGGGGAATGAAACAGGAAAAAGAATGTGTACGAAGTCCCACTTTGAATTTGTTTCAGGGGATTTTATTTAAGTTTTAAGGCGGGCTACAGGCTTGGTAATCTGTTAATTGTCTCAAGGGAATACAAGTAATGAAATACCCAGTTTTTTAAGGAAAAAGTTAATAACTATATCAAAACCAAGAGATAATTGTCTGCAACTTTCGCTACATCTTTTTTCCGGTGCCATGGGTGATAAAGACTTGGGGGAACATCATTTAATTTTATGCCAAAAATTCCCCGCACCCCAATTGCAGAAACTATTTGCACTAAATTTCTCAAAATGGGATTTTATATATAATAATAAATACATATGTTTTCCTCCCAAATTTCAGGATTAATGGATTCAAAATCTGTTCGATTCTAATTTTAACCAAATAATGTGCATGTGCTAATTTCGCGTTTTATCCAGCGTAAACAAACTAACAAAACTAACCCAAAAGTTTGGGTTAGTTTGTGTCAGTTTTGTTATTTTTGTTTACGCTGGATAAAACGCGAAATTAACACATTTACTAGCTTTATCCAGACTTCGGGCTTTAGCCGTAACATAAATCACTAAACTGTAATGATTTCAAGCCAAGCTAAAATTTGTATGGATCAAAATCATTACATTACGGTTGACAAATAGACATTGGAATATACTTAAAGTGTCAAATAAGATCAAAATGTCATTTGGCCTTTAATCTATTGTTAGCTGGAATCAATACCCGCATGTGCAGGTTTCCATGATCCCTAAATATACCATCTAGTTCTCTTCGTGCTCATGGTTTGGTTTTTGGTAAATTAAAAACTTTCATCGAGGAATCTGGTATATTTATGTACATGCTTTAGGGACCATTTTAATTGTTATAATTTATAAGTAATCTAGGTGTCACTGGGTATGTTTTCTATGTGTACAGATGTAGCCCAAGAAAAGACTCATAACGCCCTCATCGCAGGAGTAGAAAATTTTAACAGTTCCTCGTTGAAACGAACAGACACCAAAGAGAAGATTGTGCTACCCAATGCACGAGGTAAAAGAAGACAGAGATTATCGGAGCATCTAATAGTTTAGGTTGGCTTAGCGTAGAGGAGTTGAATAATAATACATTGACGGCCATTGATATTTACTTATATTATTAATATGCTGTTTTATTTTTGCTTTTTTTTGTTGTTGTTTTCGTGCTTTAATAATGAATTAACACGAGAATTAACATTAATATCTTACTAATAATTTAATTGCTGGATTATGTATGTTCATTTATTATTTATTAAATTAACAATTGCTTCAATAATTTTATTCTGTTGGTCCCTTTGATTCTCTTGATATTGTATATTTGATATTGCTGCGAAACCAACTTAAAAAAATTAAAGTTCTGATCCAATCACTGAAGTTAAGCAACATCGGGCGTGATAATACTTGGATCGGTGACCACCTATGAACATCACATGACCTGGTCCTTTATACTATTAAAATAAATAAAAAAAATTGCTTGTTTGGAATATTTCGATAAAACAACTTTTTTGTTGTAGTTTGCAAAACATTTGTGTACAGGGTGGCTCGAATGTCTATGTATAGGAAACTCGAAAACCGTAAGAGATTCAGTGTCGGTCAAATGAAGGGAAAATTACGCAATTAGGTACTTAACAATATGCCGCTTAGAAAGTTTTAAAATTTCGGTTATTTCCGGAAAAAACCGAAATATTGAAAAATCGTTCTATTTTTTCCTGAGCTTATTTAAAAACGGATTTCAAACTGAATTGCACTTTTGCATTGCCACTTTTTCCGCTCTATCCAATGGTGGTATCCAGTTTGGAAACCGACGTTTCGTCTTCAAGGGATCATCAAAAAAAATTAAAGTTCGCCTTAAGGCGGAAAAAGTGCAATTTAATTTGAAATCCGTTTTTAAATAAGCTCAGGAAAAAAATAAAATGATTTTTCAATATTTCAGTTTTTTTCGGATATCTCCGGAAATACTCGGAATATTACAACTTTCTAAACGGCATATTGTTAGGCACCTAAATGCGCAATTTTGCCTTAATTTGACCGACACTGTATCTCTTACATAGACTCGAATTCGAGCCACCCTGTTTATATACTTTTAATTATAATATTAAAATGGAAAACGAAAATTTATAAAAAAAATTCAAATCTTTAAAGATACATAATAAGATTTGAGCCTGATTCTAACAGGATTTAATTTTAAAGGTACTTTAAAAATAAGAGAAATAATAAAATACAAAGATTAATTAAAGATTTTGTCTTTTCAACAGGACAAGAAATAATTTTCTCTCAATGAAGAACTACATAATTTGAGATTTTGCTAAATGTCAAACGTGTTGGTACTGGGTACTTACCCCCAGACTTAACCTCGCTAAATAAAAAGTATAGATTACTGTATTATAGATTATCGCTTAAGCTTCTGAAAAAAATGATAGCGTTTAAAACCTAAGATAGAGAAGTGTAAACCCTTCTATTTAAGGCAATCGGTTTAGGTTAATGAAGTACCGAAATATCAATCTTCAAATGTCAATACCGAAAACAATTATTTTTAAGTTTATACCCAAAGTGCGTAGTGTTGAAATTATCAGAATTGTACAGAAGGATTTAGATAACTCTTTAAATGGAAATATCTCTTATTATTTTTGAAACTAGAAAAACATATTCCCAACAAAAATTATTTTATGTTTTTGATGTTTTTTATTTTAATGTATACATGGTGTTTCAAAAAACAAGGCATATGCCAGCTTTGTTTTTTTTTTTAATGTAACATACCACATTTTTAATGATTCTGAATTCTCTATTAAATTCTGCATTTTTGTCTAATATATTAGGTATCAAAACTTAACGATTTTCAAAATATTGAAGGTTTTAGAATACTTGCTGCTTCCTGGATATGAAAGTTTATTTTTCAAAAGGCATCGAGGTTTGAAGTCTGATTTACTGATTCATGTTTATTTTCGGTTTTAGAATCAAGCAATATGCACTTAAATATATTAAGAGCAGAAATAGTATATGCTCTGGAAACTATGAAATCCGGAAAGCTGCTGGTCCTGATCAGATACCATAGAGCTTATCAAACTCTTTGGTGATGATGTGATTGATTCCTGCTGAACCTTTTTAATCGCATTTATGATAAGGGAGAAATTCCTAAACAATGGCTAACATCCACTTTTGTGCTCGTACCCAAGAAACCAAATCCAAGAGAATGCTCGGATTACCGAACCATCGCACTTATGGGTCACACTCTAAAGTTGTTCTTGAAAATCATCCACAAAAAAATTTACAGAAGACTCGAGGAGGACATAAGCAACACACAATTTGGATTCCGCTAAGGACTTGGAACACGAGAGGCGCTTTTCGGGATTAACATTCTTTTCCAGCGCTGTCTTGATATAAACCATAAGCTGTATGCGTGTTGCATCGATTTCGAGAAAGCCTTTGACAAAGTGAAACATGACAAATTACATCGGCTGCTCGTCAGTAAAAACATTGACTCAGACGATGTTAGAATAATTAGTAATCTATATTGGGGCCAAAAAGCTAATACAATGGTAGAAAACCAACCAACTGAAGAAATGGAGATTCGTAGTGGTGTGAGACAAGGTTGCATCCTATCGCCACTTCTCTTTAACCTATATAGCGAAGCTATTTTTAGGTAAACCTTGGAAGACGAGTCAGTGGGAATAGTTATAAATGGAGAGGTGATTAATAATATGAGATACGCTGATGACACCGTCTTGTTAACGAGCAATCTTGAAGACACGCAGCACCTTTTGGAAAAATTAAATGAGCGATGTAATGAATACGGACCAGAAATTAACTTTAAGAAAACCAAGTTGATGGTAGTTATAAAGTTCCCACAGAATCTGAACCATGTGAACCTGACGGTGGCAAACACCACGATAGAGAATGTGCCGACATATAAATATTTAGGAACTTGGGTAGAACAAACGGATGATCAAACAAGAGATATAAGAACAAGGATAGAGATAGCCAGAACAACATTTATAAAGATGAAAAATTTATTTACGAGTCAGAATATAAACATGGAACTTAGGATGATGATGCTTCGTTGTTAAGTTTTTTCCGCGCTTTTTTATGGAGTTGAGGCTTGGACCCTCAAGAAAAACCACATGGACAAACTGCAGGCCTTTGAAATGTAGTGCTACCGTAGAATGTGGCGGATTCCCTGGACCGATAGAATTGCTAATGCCGAAGTGCTGAACCCAGAAATACACAGTTCTACAACTGATAGTCCAAGTAAAGATTAGTGGAAGGCGGGACATTGGCTGGCTAAGGAACCTAAGGGATTGGTTTAATTGTAGCAATGTTCAACTGTTGAGAGCTGCAGTCAACACAGTCCGGATTGCTGGGATGATAGCAAACCTCCGATAGGAGATGCACTATACGAAGAAGAAGTTTATTTTCTGCTAATATTTTACAAAATGAGCTATTCCATTGTAGACAGGTTGAAAAGGGTCGAGCTTTATTTCAATAATGACAATAACCTTACCAGAACACGAGAACAGTATAGGGAAAATACTCAAAATGGTCGGAAAGTACCATATGTACCAACTATAATTAATAATATGTATAAGTTATTGCAAGAAACAGCATCTCTAGTAAATAAGAAAAGTACAAAATAAACAAGCGAAGAAAGCGATCTTATATTTTAAATCAATACGGATACCACGATTTTAAAATTAAACCAGTTCAGCAATTAAATGATGAACAAAAAAGAAGAAGAAGACATGAATTTGTTCAAATTATAAGAGGAAGTTTTAATCAAGATCCAAATTATTTCAATAAAATTTTGTGGACCGATGAGACGATATTTACTATTGCCGGTATTTATAATAGGAAAAACTGTGGCATTTGATCCGATGAATGCCCATAAGGTCTTAGGCTAGTTTTACACGGGGAAATTTATTCGTGAATTAATTCACGAATTTCTTTGTCAATTTCTTCATGAAAGAGCATTTGCTTTACATGGGCAAAGAACTTCATGAATGTTTAAATTATATGGCACGAACTTGTTTTTCTGTACGCCTTGAACAAATTATTAATTAAAAACATTATTTTTATTTTTGTGATTGGTACTACTGAATTCACAGAAAAAGAACGTCGCGCAATATTTCACATGAATTTGTTGTTTTACATTTGTCAATTTTCTTCGCGAAGTGGCTTCATGCATTAATTGACAAATCCCTGTAAAACTAGTCTTAAGTCCGGGTTTTACCCGAGGCAGCTTAAATAGGTTAAGATATCTGGGACTTTTGGAAAATGAAATTGAACACTTTATCGATGAACTACCACTTTAAATTCGGCAACATATAACTTGGCAACAAGATGGAGCCCCTCCCCATAATATTCTGGCGCTAACCCGAACTGACTCGTGACCCCCCCTCTAACGTCCATCGATACCTTCATTTGAGGTTATTTGAAAAATACAATCTATATTAGGAAACACTCCCACTATCTGTCAAGCAGAACTCAATGCTATCAACATAGCAATCTCTGAATGTGCCGAAAAATGCCTAAGAGGTGCAAAGATCTATATCCTATCAGATAGTCAAGCAGACTTAAAAGCGCCTAGCATCTAGTAGAAACAATTCCCGGCTAGCGTGGGATTGTCGGATGGCTGCAGATCAACTGGCAAACCGAAACAGACTCACCCTAATGTGGGTACCAGGGCACGAGGGGGTGGAAGGCAACGAAGCCGCTGACCAGCTCGCACGCAATGGTGCACATACTGCGTTTTGTGGGCCTGAACCATTCTGTGGCATCACTAGAGGGCACCTAATGAATGCACTCAGAAATTGGGAAAAAAAGCGGAAAGAGACACATTGGGCCAATTCACCTGGGCAGAGAAAGGCCAAAAGACTCATCTTTCACTCGCCTAACTACACGAAAAAGCTTCTCAAGCTACAGAAAAATGATTTAAGACTGGTCGTAGACCTTCTCACTGGACATGGCCCCTGGAGGTACCATCTCAAGAAAATGGGGAAAACCACTGACGAACAATGCAGATTCTGCCAAACTATGGCTGAGAGCACCTACTCTGCGAATGTCAGGCACTGACTCGCCAAAGGTTGAGGCATATCGAAAATGCCCTTGAGGCACCGGGCGATCTACCAAAGCTCAATCCTCGAAATATTCTGAGGTTCTCGAAAGAGATAGGAATTTTCGTGTAACATAGAAGGGTATACACATAAGATCAATTTTGGTCGACGTGTTGAAGGCCAAATCTTGCCGAGTGACCCCTTTGCCATACCATACCAACCCAAACTGACTCGTGAACTCCCCGGATCTAACGCTCATCGATACCTTCCTTTGAGGCTATTTGAAAAATACAATCTCAGAGAAAAATTGTCGATGAAATAAGAAATTTAAATGAAAATGAGAACGAAATAATTATAAATGCAATGGAATGCCAGAAATTAATTTACGAGAAATGTGAAGAGGTTAATGGGGGACATGCAGAGCATTTAATTTAGGTTAGAAATTATACGTTTTTCCAAACTTAATAAACAGAATTTAAAAACTATATATTATAGCTCATTTTGCAGAATGCAAGGTGGTCTCCGGGAGCGGGGAGTTTTGATAATGTTGTTATTTGTTAGGTATAGTTGGCTGTGGATTTTTTCGTTAAATTATCTGTCACTATATGCCATTCAGTAATTATGGAGCAGTGGTCCGGTGAGTAACGTGCTTTTGTGATTAAGTGGTACTACAAAAATCATAACAGTGGGGTTGCCGCGCAGCGGCATTACCGAATTTATTTCCAAATTGGTCGACATGGCACAGTTCCCTCGGCTCATGCCATTAAGGAATGGGTAAGTAAATTTGAACAAACTGGTTCAGCTGTTAATGTAAAACATAAGAGACCAAAGAAAAGTGTAAGAACACCTGAGAACCACGATCGCGTTAGAGCATCTGTAGAACACAGTTCAAAACGTTCAACCCGAAAACGAGCTCAGGCGTTAAGAACTTGTAAGACTTCTTTACATCGAATTTTGTACAAAGATCTCAAGCTTCATCCATACAAAATTCAAATAGTCCAAGCACTAAAACCAACAGACATCCCAAATCGACTACATTTTGCTGAAGTTATGCTTGCGAATGAGATCGATATACACAACTTCTGAATGTCTGACGAGGGGCACTTCCATTTATCCGGCTGTATCAATAAACAAAATTGCCGTTATTGGAGTTCAGAAAATCCACAGGAGCTCCACGAACAACCGTTATACAGCCCGAAGGTGACAGTATGGTGTGCGATGTCTTCAATGGGAATTATCGGTCCCCAATTTTTTGAAGATGAGAATGGGAATGCTGTTACGGTCAATATGATTAATCAGTTTCTGAGTCAGAACTTGAACAGGTTTCCACAGAACAATCAAACATCGTTCCAGCAAGCTTGTGCTACTTCACACACCACGAGAGCGTCATTAAATTCCTTGCAAAAATTGTTTCCGAGACACGTTCTTTCCAGACGAGGAGATATTGACTGGCGTCGGAACGGCTTACGATTACTTTTTGTGGGGCTACCTAAAGCATAAAGTTTTCGTTAATAAACCAAGAAACATTCAGGATCTTAAAAGAAACATTATTGAAGAAATTGCTAATATTCCTTTGGATATGTTGCATAGTGTCATGGAGAATTTCCGAGAAAGGCTTCAAGAGTGCATACAGAGAAGTGGAGGCCATTTACCCAACATTATTTTTAAGAAATAAAACTGGCGTATTACTAGCTTCTTGATGTTGTACTGTAATTTATTTAAATAAAATTACCTTCAGAATGTTAAAGTATTCAAAACTTCCCGCTCCCGAGGACCACCTTGTATTAGTAGAAAATAAAGATGAATCAGACTTCAAACAGCAATGCTATAACATTTAAAAAATAAACCTTAATCTCCAGGTAGGTAAGCATTTATATCGAAAAAATCATAGTATTCCTTAATTCTAAAACCTTCAATATTTCGAAAACCCCTAAGTTTGGAATACAAAAATATGCAGTATTTAATAGAAAATTCAAAATCATTAAAAATGTGGCATATTAACATTTATAAAACAAAGTTGGCATGCGCCTTGCTTTTTTGAAACACCATGTATACCTTAAACTAAAAGCATATGTAAAAGTAGATGAAATCACATAATTTTTGTCCGGAATATTTCTAATTTCAAAAATAATATAGATATTTCCATTTAAAGAGTTATCTAGATCACCATGTAGGTACGTAGTTTTTGTAATGTAGTAATAATGTACAGGAAATTCCATTGAAAAAAAAACAAATTTGTTATTCTGGGCGTTTTTTACTCACCCCTTATATTCAAATATTTTTTCTGGCGGTTTTCTTAAATCGATACAATTTTTCTTTTTATTTTTTTTTTCTATATCTTCAAATATTATAAGGGTTCTTAATTATATTTGGACCAAGAGTTATATTTTTATTTGAAAATTTAGAGAGATGGTTAAACTATGAAAGTTGCAGGCAGTGCCGTAGACCGGCCCTGAAGAAAAAATTGCCTGTTATAGCTTAATCGGTGGATAAGGGAAAAATTGAGCATACTGGCAACTGCACACTCTGTTACACATTTGGGGTTGTTGAATATAATAGAATTTTGCCAAAACAAAATATGTTATTTAATGAATCTTAATTTATTAAAATACATTATAGAAAGCTTGAGCCTGGCCAAAAATTAGGTTTGGCTACCCTAAACATTCACTCTGGCTACAGCTCTGATTGCAGGGTTCTTTCGGAACCACTAAAAATCTTTTCAAAGAAACAATTGAACGTCGCATTAAAATGTTTTAAAAACTTAGTGTTTGAAAGAGAATACTGTCTAAAATGAGTTGTTGCTTTAATGCTACCCGCGGGCTGCTTACCGGCACGCCATTCATTTTTTTACGGATCGCAAGTAAAACACTAAAACGAACAAAGTCAATAACTACTTTAGGCAAAAGTGAAATAAAATCTGCTGACTTTAAAACAGTCTAAACAAACTCTAAGTCACCCAAAGTCTAAGTCTTTAACTTCGTTTACAAAATTTAAGGTGTTGTAATATTGGTTACATTTTACATTCATTTAAATAATTGTGATGCGGGCATTTAATGATAATCAGTAACGGCTGTCATGTTATTGATATTGTCACGGAGTTCTAAGCGAATAGCGAGTGAATGTGCGAAAACTACGCTGTTGCGCTGGACACTTCGCGGTTTTTTTGAGAAGATTCTAGAATACCAGTGCTAAACCGGGTATATTCGGAATCAATTACAAATGGAGAATCGGCAATGTTAATTATATACAGAGTGGTAACAAAAAACAGAACTTTTTATTATGTCGTTTGAATGCGACGTAGGATTGATTAGGATTTAGAAAAATTTCTTGGCGGTTCAGAAATTTTCTTGCAACTTTTCTGATTTAGCATTCTCTCAAATACTCAAATAAAATTATATAATTATTCTTCCAACCGTGTATATTTACTTTGAAGCTCAATATTTTTGGAATATATTCAGATTTTCACCGATAAGATCCCGTTACTGTTTTTGTTAGTTTTCTGTACATCCTGTAGAATGTTCCAGTTTTTAGTCTGTTTTTTATACAACATTTTGCTTTTTGATTATTTCTTTATCTGTCTTTTTGATGTTAAACGTAAGACAGCTAAATTTTTAAAACATTACCTTCATTATTCGTAGTTCAGCCCATTAAGTGTTCAGATAAAAACAAATATGTACGGTCTTGAAATTATGAAATTCCTACTAGACATTATGATCTCTTGGGCATAGCACTTTCCCTGCCCATGCTCATGTTTCAATTCGCTAAAATGTTGACTTGCTAAGAAAACAAACTCATCAAACTATTACTGAAATAGTATATTAAACTCAAAGCATTTAGTTCACGCTTACATTGTTTTTAAATTGATTGGTATATTAGTCGGTATCTTAATGACAATGTTTATTTTTAGGCATTATTGTGAACATACGTAATAATAATCGCATTGATTGTTATAGTTCAATTGTGGGGCATTTTTTTATTAGTCAGGTTTATTTTTATTTAATATTTATCGATAGGTAATAAGTAAATAACACCATAAGGAAAAATTCTTCGTAAACGGTTTGTCGTTGATATTTTGAATTTTAATCACGATAAGCTTCCAGAAAGTATGGAAGCTTAGAACAAGACATAAAAAGGTAGAATCGGATTCCTCGACCACAAAATCTTAACCAAACATCTTGTACACATAAGGTTGTTTGGAGGAATTAAACACGGACCGGGGCTTATCCAACCTTAGCTAATCTAGATTATAATGGCGTTGCTTGTCAATAACTAATAAAAATAGAAACATTTAAAACCCGCAGCTAGCCTCTACACCACTGATCCTATCGATTGAATTTAACAAATCCACTAAACAATAGAATAACAAGTATATTTAGTGACGTCATAACTACCCCCATGTCTATATTTGATTTATTATGTTTCATATTATTTTGTGAATTGAGTATGTTTATCCCGTTCACTTGGAATGGACAGAATAAGTCTGACTAAACGGCGAACGCTTCGACCGAACCAAACCAAATTTAAACTTTTTCTTTCAAACGTCAGAAAAACATAAATTCTGTTCACAAATTTTGATGATAGAAACGGGATCGCACAATTATGTCAGTTCCTGAATGATTTCTTTAGTTTATTTATTTTTTGTTTTGCTAAGGTAAAATTATTTAGTAAATTAGGGATGTTGGGTTATTTATTATATTCTTTCATTGCTCCTGTTTTTCAAATAGGAAGATTGTAGTCTCTTCCTCTGACAGCGTTTATATTTTTCCTTCACCTTAATTTTCATACAACAAACAAAGTAAAATATATTTGGATTGAATTTAGAACAGAAAGTTTGTATACTTCAAGTTCGTGAGATAAACGTACTCATCAGAAACATCAAATTTTTATTTACTTAGTTTTTTTATGAGTTAATTATATTTATTTATTTAATTTTTCAGATCTAGCGGCCGAAAAGAATGAAAAAGCCCTGATCGAGGGTATTGCGAAATTCGACGCCACCAAACTGAAACACACAGAAACTCAGGAAAAGAATCCGTTGCCAGACAAAGATGGTGTGTATTTTGTGTAGTTTACCAATAGGAATGCACAAAAATGACAGTTAATGAATGGGTGGAGCTGGATGCAATATATGAAATTTGAAAAATGTAAAACAAATCCAGTAACTTTTTCTGCTAGATTAGAACTGATTTTGGGCATGCCTTGGGTTAGTTTTAGTTGGTTGCGCCGCCGAAGCGATCGGAGGGCCATGCGTTTTCCCTCGGTTATCTAGCTCCGCCCATTAACTGTCACTTTTGTGCATTCCTATTGGTTTAATTATGATCCATAACGGAACTGTGTGGTGGATGCACTCTCGCAGTCTGTTTAGCATTTTGTGTTGCATAGTACCTATATAGAGAGTTTGAATTGATTACAGGTTGCATTAGTTATTCCTGCTGCTCCTAAACTTAAAAACTTTTATAAAACAAGTAAGGAATCATAGCGCTAAAGTGTTGTAGTCAGTGAAGAATAGTGTTTCATCTCCGCCTTCAACCCTAGAAGCAAAGAGTTTGTTGCGATTATTCTAAAATTTTACACATAGTTTTAAAATGTTCATATCCACGGTAATGCAGATCCAAAAAACGAAGCCAGTACTTCTCTCTGGTTATCCCTCAACTAGACTAGAGGGTACGACCAGTTGAGCTCTAAGCAAAGTGGCCAGCTTGGTACCAGTGAACACTAAAATCTACCTCAAATCAAGCGGGGGAACTCGCTAGAAACATGGCGATTACATTGAGATGAAAAAAGGGGTGCAATGAAAACTGTATGTTCTGAAATACGAATACCTCAGAGGAACTAATATTATGATATTGCACAATGCTCGAAAATGAGAAAAATAAAATATCTCCATCTCCAACTGACAGCGCCTTTCTTTGAGGGAGATATCACTAAAAAACTATTCCAGGTATTACACGTCTTACTCAGCCTATGACGTAGGGATGAGGTTCCTGAATGCCTTCCTTGCTGTCTGCACTGTGCTAGAGTCAGGCCCCTATGGGGGAGGGGATTTCTCCGGGACTCGGTTTTTAAAATATATATTATAGTGGAGGGGAACTACCCTGAAAGAATAACCTCCCAGGCCCAAAATTTCTTTATACGAGCCTGGCTAGAGTTAGCAATTTGGTGTTTGCTTCCCGTTCTACATCATCGCATCTTCTTCCATTACATGATCTCCAGTTTTCATTGAATAGACAGTTCTCTCTATTGTCTCAATTAATATTATTAAATTAGGAGCAATTCAATACAGTCGAGTACAATACTGGAATTTTTTTTACTTTACAGTCACTGGCGTAACCACAAGGGGCCGGACCCCCCTAGAACTTTGTTAGTCTCCCCATCCTCACTTCGCAAATTGCTCATTCAGCTGGTCCATATGCCTAACTCACTCAGCCGTTTATAGTTTTGTTCTTTTTAGAGGCGTGGGTTAAAGTTTATGGCAGTTAGAGCGGGCGCTACTAAATTTTTACTGAAAGAAATTTATTAGAAGTTCTATCTGTCTGAAAATCGGATAATAAAATTTAGAAAAATACCCTGTGAAATAGCGTAAAGAAATTAGAATGAGATTGAATTATAGCCTAAATACAGTTTCGAAAATAAACACCAGGAATGCAGACAACCAGTTTATTAAAAAAAATACTACTTGGATAGAACAATCTACTTTCTTAAAATTTAGAAGATTTACTGCACTGATGGTTAATATTATGCTAAAGAAATTTATGGAATGTCACTTAAGCTAACCTATTTATGCCACAGGTATTAATTAATGTTCAAATTACAATTATGTTAATCACTATGGTAATTAAGTTTCATCTTGACACTCTAACACTAGAAATTACAATAATCAAGTATCAATTATACGATTTAGGCCTGGTGCTCAATGCGATTAAACTTCAAATCAAAAAGTAGCACTAGTGTTGTGGTACTTTAGCAAGTTTCTGATCAATAGCTTAACATTACTAATTACTATATAAACATTTCAATAAATTACCTCGATACTACTTAAGAGAGAAGTTATCTTTAAAAGAATATTTTAATATTACCCAGTTACTATTGCTTAAATATGTAACAATTTATATGTTAAAATTATGGAATAAATATCCACTAAACTACGCTTAGCTTATTCCCTTGGCAGCTGGAATATAGGAGACTTCAGAAATGTCTTCAAAATGCTAAACTAAAAGGGATTTACTGAATAAAATATATAGAAATAAATATAGCCACACCAAATAAGGAAAATTGAGCTCAATTCACCGATATCAAGGCGAAACGTTCAATAATAAGGTTTAAATATCTTTAATTAATTTTCTGCCATGGGTTTGACAAGCAGATACAATAAACTAAGCATAAATAACCTAAACACCCTAATTTTATAGCATATTTTTAAGTATTAACGAGAATGAAAGCGATAAAAGGTTGGCAGGGCTTTAGAGGATTGCCTTTTATAAGAAAAATAAAACTAGATAAGGTTAGAGAACTGAATTTCAGTATTTCTTGAAGTAATATTTCAGAATATACTTCTCGGTAATTGTCTTTAGAGTTCTCACTAGGAAAATTTAAGATATCGTGAGATAGAGCAAGAACTAAATTATAGATACAGGTAGGGCTAACACTTAATAATTTAAATAGATCCGACTAAGACTCGCCGATACCTTCAGCCTTCCGTATGTGAAAAGCTACTGGACTCCAGTGTAGATGGTCGAGCTAGGTGAACCTCTCAGCTGCGCAGATCACTTTTTCCACAAAACTCTCGTCCTGGTCCACTTCCTGCTCAAGGAAGGAATTCCCCAGAATAAATGGGCATCAGTTCCTCGGAAAGACCCTGGTGAAATGACAAACGATTTTTTTTTCCTCCAACAAAAAACACATGGGTCGAACCTACCTTTTAAAATAAAAGGGTTATCACACCGCTTTGTACACGATGTTTCACAACAGCATAGCCGGTACTCTAACAAAAGATACGCGTTACTATGCTTTGTAATATTAACAAAGAAATGCTATCTGGCAATCATCAACCAGCAGTTGAAAACTTAATTGCCATAAGGCACCTTCATGGACGGAAGTCCAAACGAGAAGACCCTTCAATTATCACTTCCCTCGATACATCCTATTTTCATGCGCATCTTCGGAAGGCGCTTGCTGTCAAACGGGTCGGAGTACTGAACTCCACTCGTAATAGTAATGTTGTGACAATCGATACCACAATTTCACGGATACACAGAGAAAATCGCGATATAATATTCAGATACAATTACAACGTTACAAGCTAAGAATGGAGTTTTTGAATTTGGTACGTTTTTAAATAATATTTGGGGGGTCGCTGACGGTGGCAATCCGATTTTCCGTTTTCCAGACGATATATCGATATTGTCGGGAAAATGGACCTTTGAGGGAAAATGTAAAACTTAGATTTCTAGGTGAAAAAACTCAAGGTTTTTATTTTTATTTTTTTTTTCTCGAGAAATATTTTTTTTATAGAAGAGCCGTTCACACATTTAGACATTATGATGTCTTTTATACAGGGTGAGCTTGTAGAATTTATACTTCGCGATCTTGAATTTTGGCACGATACGTCACCACATAATATTTTATTACTGGAAAACCGGACTATTTGGACCAACCAAACGTTTGTACATTAAAGAGGGGGCTACGAGTATACCATGCCAAAAAATCGCATCGATCCACTTGAAAATGTGGAAATGGTGATTTTTTTAATTGAAAACTATGCCTATTTGTATACTTATATTCACTTTTGACACAGTTGTTTTAATGGGACTCTACGAACCCATGTTTATGTGAACTTTTTGTCTTAGAATTAATCAAGGGATCCTCTTAAAGTGTGTAACCCTCATAATTGAGAAATATTTTTAGTGTTATTAATTTTCAAAATTTCTCTTCGTATAAAAGATCTGAGAGGGACTGATCATAAGTTAACTGAACGTTTGAAGTAATGTGTAAAATTGCAAAAAAGCAGTGGCGTATCAGCCAGGAAAAGATTTTATACGATTCAGATGAACTAAAAATAAACATTTTAAGAGATATTAACACATATCCGAAATGAAACTTAAAGTCAAAGGCTTCAAAACAGTAACGTAACTATGAGACTATGTAGATTAAAAGGCGCAATAATTGTTTAAGCTTTTTCTTGCTTCATTAAAGACAACGGCTGCAAATAATTCCTAAATCGTTCGTTCTGCCACTATTCATTACTCTCGTTAAAATATCCAGACCGTTGGATCATCTCAATTACTAATTACACAGATAAATCTATGCCGTATTTCGCGAAATCGCATGTTAAATTGGCGCTCTACTTATCTGGTGTTTACTTTGATGTCTGCTCAAATGAATAATTACGAAATTCGTTTGTATATGTAATTCGCGATATTTAAACCGAATATTTATTATTTGAGAATCATTCAAAGCCAGCTACATCGACGCTGTTGGCCTTACTTGCAATAAAAGTTAAAATGTATTTTATATTTGCAGACAAACAATACTTCCATATTATTTAAGAACGCTCTTCCTGTTGCTTGTATATGTGTTTTTGTAAATAACCTATAACTTGCATGGTCAATTTTTACCGATTTGCTTTTGCATGGTTTGATTTAGCTGTGCAGCAAGAAAAAACGCACCAAAACTTCCTTAGCGGCCTGGAGCACTTTGACAAATCCACTATGAAGCACGCTGAAACGTCGGAAAAGATCGTTCTGCCAGACACAGAAGGTAGGTCTCGCTGATGGCTATTTTTTTAATGCATTTTTTGCTTCTTGGCATTTCCACATCCTATATACAAGCATCAATTTTTGTCTATAAATATCCCCGAGTTTAAATTGTTATCGTATCATTAATATAGTTTTACAAGTGAATCGTAAACTGAATATGCATGTTGAGTACGATAGATGTGCTTACTCGTGTCCTTTTTCAATTCTTCTGGATGGAGATTAAACGGAAAAAGGTACTTCGAAATTGCCGCGAAATATTACTAAAAGTTTAAAAACGTGTTCTAATGCATGCATTTTTTATTGGTACCTTCAATAGCGATTCTAAACAAAGGAAACTGTTGGTCCTAGTTAAAGTTTCATCAACCTAGGTTGAAATTAGTGTAGAAGTACGATATCTGGTAAAATGACTATTGACAATATGAGCGTTATCCATTTGAAGTTTTAAATCATACCATATCGGATCTATTTTAAAATGTTCAGATCGAGAGTAACCCATCAATTAGTAGGTTGTGATGAAAGCTAGCTAACTATTAATTAATTAATTATGTATGGCGTTGGGTGCCACTTTATAATAAAATTGAACAGTTGGGCGTCAATTTGTAATGATTATTAGTTGATTAAATGTATGAGACTCGTTTTTATTTTCCTTAGGAGGTGGGTTGTCTCTTTTATTAACTGAAATTTGTTTGGACGCCAGAGTTCCTAGAGACAATGCGAACTGAATATGAATACTTAAATATCAATAACTATAAAGATAAGAATATCAGAAATTTGCCCTTATAATTCGTGTCTCAAAGACCTCAATCTTGCGATAAATTAAACAAAGGAACTCAAACAACAATATATTAATTTAACAATTAATTTACAAATATGAGTGATGATTCATGTGAAATGAAGATTATCAATATAATTAAATTACAAATATAATTGATGAAATTATTTGAAATAAAGTTCATGAATAAATTTACTTAGTGATGAGAATTAAAATTAAAAGATAAAAAAAAATTAATTTTAACAGATAGTTGGTCTTTACAATAAATTTATCTTCTGACTGACTGATACTTAACTTCGTTCAGTTATTCTGTAACCATGCGATCGTATTGGGACCTCCACTGGAACCGCTTCTCCCTGTTCCCAAGTTCAATTGAGTTAGGGTTATCAAGGACTTATAGGTTGACCATGTGATGATTCCCACCAATTTGCATGGTACAGCTGTCGTTGGCGTCTCAAATCAGTCGCAACATGAAAGAAGAAATAGACAAGTCTTAGACCAACGTATACTGCTAATTAACTAATATTCAGGGAAATATCATGTGAACGTCAGTGACACTGCTGAACATGAGGAAGCAATCAACAATTTGAAAATTTACTGGTTAAAGCAGATATACTTAATCAAAAACTTTAATTGCAATTTTAAGTTAAGCAAAAATTATAAATAACTACTGTTACTCAAGATATCCTATTTCTTTACTTTAAGATATGAAATTCAAAAGAAATTATGACTGAAATTTAAAATTCAAAAGAAAATTATGGAATTACGTTCCAATTCAGTGACTCTCGGTAAATCTAAATAAGAGATAACTTGAATTTAATGATAAGTAGAAAAATAGAGGTACAACCTCTCTATAAACGAGTCATAACTCCAAATAAGTAATATCTATTACTTTTTATTTTGGCTCTTGGCACATAAACGATAATTGAGCGTAATTACGCCTCAATTAATTAAAAATAAAGATAAGATAATCACTATCTCGCATCGAGATAGAGATTTAGATAAAAGATAAAAAAACCAGATAAATTTACACATGCGAGATTAATCTCTCATAAATGCAAATTAATGTCGGTACATCAGTGTTGAGACGAGACAGGGCGAGCGCTAATAATTATATGCTTGATGTAACAAATAAACTAAACATTTAAATAAATAAGCCTGGAAAGAACAGATATTAAAACCAGCAATACTATGAGGGAAAATTCGGAGAAATTCTACTGAAAATTCAATTTACTACCTTTGCAGGAATATATAAAATTTACTCCGAGAATTCCCCAAATAATACTGTTCAATTTGAATGGGAATACGTAAAATAATGTGCATGGCCGCTAAACGATGAAATAATTACGTTCTCTGTAAATTTGGACTAACCCTCTTTCAAATTACATGAATTTGACTAATGAGAGACGCAATTATTCACCAATAAATCGGTATCCTTACCCAACGGTCACGACAAAAATTAAGATTATTGAAGCTGTAAGCTATTTGAAAGTGTAATATAAAAATGCTAAATTCTTGCTTTAGTCAAATACGATTAAGCGAATCAGAAACAATTATTAATTATGTATTTAAAAATGAAAAAATTAGTACTTACCCGTCAAGCGTCGCCACAAAGTTAAACGACCTCGTTTTCAAAATTTTAAGACGTTCCTCAAATTATGCTTTCTGATGCTTTAATTGGATAATTTATATCATGTGACTACCACATTAGGTCACGTAGCGTCAGGCCAAAGAAATACCCAATATATAGTAAACTAAATTCATAAATTGTAGGTATTAAATAGCGTACTGCGCTCCCCAATTACCAACCACACGAGATAAGCCCCTTCACGAATAGATGTCACCATTAAATATAGTAATCTACAGTGAAACAAATCCACAAATTGTAGGTATAAACAGCGTACTTGTGCTTCTAAATAATTACTTGCACGAAATATACCCATTCGCGAATAGATGTCACTGGCGACTCAAATCCCAAACATCGAAAATCATTCGTAATTGAACTGAATTTAGTGGAGAGGAATAAGGTTATATTCCGTTACAAGGTACGACCAAACAAACGAACACGGTCCAATTGGCATACGGCTTTATCGCACTTTTGAGGTGGCTATTGATAGCCGTCCAACCAGGAGAGAAGGCTTCCCGTATATAGAGAAAAGTTCGCTTACGGAAAAGCTTTTGAAAAGTGGGAGCGTTAAAAGCTCTTTGAGCGTTGAATCCCAAATTGCTCTGGACTGCCTTCAGTTCCTCATTGATCAGGTTCAAAACAACAAGGATATTCTGATGTGAGTTTTGATTGGTCATAATGGTAGTTGAGAAGATGTAAAGTACATTATAAAGCCAGTAGAACTGAGTAAAAATGGATCTAAACTGGTGAGTAGCGTTTTAACCGAAGATCGTTCTATATTATTGTGTAGGATTCATGTTTGTCAGCCAAATCGTTGCCTATTTCTCCACCTCAGTTGTAGACTTTTTGAATAAGGCCACTTCGGCGGTGTAATTGCACCAGTGCTAATTTAATGACCGTAATGAAGCTCCCTATATTATCGCTTGTGCAATTTACATCGAAGCCGAAGCGGCTTCATTCAAAAAATCTACAACTTAAGCGGAGAAATAGGCAACAATTTGCATGACAATCATTGTTAAAAACAACAAGGGAAATTACAATGACAAAATTATTTTAACCAAGTCTTCTGTCTGCAATGAAATCGATATGGAATGGAGTGTAAGCACATTGCAGTTGACGGACACATTCACCATTAACGCGGGCATGCCTCAGGGCGCAATACTTTCACCAACTCTGTTCCTCATCTATATTAATGACTTGCTGGCCGAAACAAAGAATCCTGTTTACAGTTTTGCAGATGACAGTACCCTTGTCTGCCAATTTGGGTCGGAAAAACCTTTACCAGCGACTGAGACCATATCACCGCAGACAGGGGCAGATTACAGCAATTAATCAAGATCTGGATAGGGTTCGAACAGATATTCTGATATGGGTTTTGATTGGCCATAATGAGAGAGAGGAGACCCACCCCCCATTCAGGCTGAGTCCGGACCTGATATCATGAGAGAGGAAGTTAGAGCTGCCAAAAAGCATATACCACTTGGTTTCCGGAAGGAATACATCCCGGGCTGGACGGAAGAGAGCCAGCAACTATATGACGAATTTGTACAGTCGGGAGACCCGGAGATTGCTGACAACCTGCTTTCATCCCTGGACTCAACTAGATTGAATAAATGGAAATCAACTGTAGAACACCTCGATTTCTCTCGCTCTAGCCGGAAGGCGTGGGGTCTACTGCGCAGACTGGGTGAAGCCAGCAGAGGACAGCATTCGAACAACGCAACTATTGACCCGAATAAGATAGCCAGTAGAATAGTCGAGGTCTCCCGCGCTCCATCTGACAAGACCCACACGGTGTCTACAAAAAAAGCCCTAAAACAACTTAAAGCAAATACCCCACCAACTTCGGAGTACTCAAGCGGCTTCACATTAGATGAAATCAACAAAGCACTTCGTCAGACCAAAGCGGGGAAAGCAGCTGGTGTTGACGGAATGTACCCCGAATTTCTGGTTCATAGCGGCGCAAGAACACGACAGTGGCTTATGGGTTTCTTCAGTGATGTAATGGAGACCTCTAAGCTACCCCCAGAATTTAAGAGGACAAAGATCATTGCAATCCTGAAACCTGGAAAAGATAGCGAATTACCTGAGAACTACCGGCCGATCGCCCTTCTTAGTTGTTGCTATAAACTCCTAGAACGACTGATATATAACAGAATATATGCCACCATTGACGCTGCTGTTCCAGTCGAGCAGGCTGGTTTTAGGAGTGGACGCAGCTGCTGCGACCAGGTGTTGTCCTTAACAACTTTCATTGAGGCTGGTTTCGAAAAGCGTGAAAAAACATCTGTCACGTTTATTGACCTTACGGCCGCATATGATACTGTGTGGAGAGAAGGCCTTCTCTACAAACTGATGAGGGTCATACCTTGTCTTAAAACTTGCCAGCTAATAAATAGCCTCCTGACCAACAGATTATTCCAGGTATATATTAATGGCACCATGAGCGGCGTCAGAAAGCTGAACAATGGCCTCCCTCAGGGTTCAGTACTTGCACCATTGTTGTTTAACATCTACACAGCTGACCTACCTGAAACTAAATCCAAAAAGTTTGCCTATGCCGACGACTTGGCCATTGCATTCCGGGATAAAACTAAGACAATGGGAGAGAGGGCCTTAAACGAAGACTTAATAGCACTTGCCGACTACTTCAAACGATGGCGACTCCGTCCCAACACCAGCAAGACTGAGGCCTGCCTCTTTCACTTGTCTAACCGTTATGTGAACGACAGTCTCAATATTACTTTTAACGGCAGGGTCATCAAACATAACAATACCCCTAAATACCTGGGTGTTACACTCGACAGGACACTGACGTTCAGAGACCACCTTACGAATATAGCCGCCAAAATAAGAACACGAAATAATATAATAACTAAGCTCGCCGGTACGTCATGGGGTGCCGCCGCGACCACATTGCGAACCTCCGCGTTGGCTTTGGTATATTCTACCGCAGAATACTGTGCACCGGTATGGCTAAATAGCGCTCACACCAACAAAGTCGACGTTCAGTTAAACCAAACGATGAGAATAATAACTGGAACTATTAAATCAACTCCAGTGAGATGGCTCCCTACTCTGAGTAACATCGCCCCGCCGGACATACGACGCTCGGCAGCACTGGCTAGAGAACACCGAAAAATGATGTCAAATGAGCGCTTACCGATCCATGAAGAAGCCCCATTCATCACACAAGGACGCCAACGGCTGAAATCTAGACATTCTCCTATCAGAACCGCCTCCGAAGTGACTGATGAATACAATATGAAAGAGCAATGGACAGCAAGATGGCTGCCTACAACAGAATTTGACTACATCCAAATAACCAACCCTGAACTCGGCTTCAATGGCTCAGTCCTCCCACGTTCTATTTGGGCAAAGCTGAATCGAATACGGACAGGACAGGGTAAATGTGCCGACTCCCTACACCGATGGGGCCTCCCTGACAGTCCGCAGTGCGATTGTGGATCACCGAGACAAACGATCCGCCATATCGTTTCAGACTGCCCAAACCGTGCTTATGGCGGAAACCTACAGGACTTCGTAGAATGCTCTCAAGACGCAATGGAATGGCTGTGCAATTTGGACATTAATGTATAGTTTGTCAGAGGATCTATGATGTGATATACATATATGTGTTATGTCTTTATAGAGTTTTGTATACATTTTTATTTTTACTTATAGTTTCTTTTTATCGTATTGTAAACAATCCATACGCTAAATAAATAAATAAATACTAAAGAATGGCTTATCTCTGAATTCATAATGTTACCAAAGAAACAGGGAGCCAAAGCCTGTGGTGACTACAGAACAATTAGTCTTATGAGTCACATGCTAAATATGTTCCTCAAAATCATTAATCGAAGAATCTATAGGATCTGCGAGGAAAGACTGTCACATACACAATTTGGATTTATGAAGGGCATGGGTACAAGAGATGCACTTTTCTGTCTACAAGTATTGTTCCAGCGCTGTAGGGATATGAACTGTTGATATTTTTGCCTGTTTTATACACTACCAGAAGGCGTTCGATAGAATAAAACACGAAAAGATGATAGACGTCTTGATGAATACGGGAATAAATGATAAAGTTCTAAGGATTATCCGAAACCTTTACTGGAATCAATCAGCTACTATTAAAATTAATACGGAAGAGCAAACCAACACAGTAAACATTCTTCGAGGAGTTAGGCAGGTCTGTATCCTGTCACCACTCATATTTAATCTCTACTCGGAGGAAATCTTTAAAGAGGCCCTTGAGAATACCGACATAGGAATTTTGCTGAATGGAAAACGAATGAACAACATCCGGTACGCAGATGATACTGTGGTTTTCACTGACAACATGAACAACTTACAAGAACTAATGAACAAAATAAAATACGTCAGCAGTAACTGTGGCTTAGAAATTAACATTAGTAAAACCAAATTCATGGTAATCAGTAGAGAAACTGGTGGAAGATACGACTTAACGATCAACAACACATCAGTAGACAGAGTAACACAGTTTACCTAACTGGGAACCATGATCAATGATAATTGGGACCACTCACAGGAGATCAAATGTAGAATAGAGAAAGCAAGGGCCGCCTTCAACCAAATGGCTAAACTGTTTAAAACTCACAACCTCAACATCGACATCAAAATCAGACTCCTCCGATGCTAGATTTTCTCGATTCTTTTGTATGGGATAGAGTCATGGACATTGACTGAGGCAACACAAAGAAGACTCGAAGCCTTTGAAGTGTGGCTTTACAGGAGGACGCTGAAAATATCATGGATGGGCAGAGTGACCAACAAGGCAGTGATGGAGAGAATGAAGAAGGACTTGGAAGTAATGAACACCATCAAGAGAAGAAAGCTTGAGTACCTCGGACATATTATGAGGAACGATAGCAAATATCACCTTTTAAACTCCGTTCTCCAAGGGAAAATTTATGGCAGAAGACCACCGGGAAAAAGGAGAATATCATGGCTTAAAAACTTAAAAACATGGTTCTCAAAAACTACTACGGAACTATTTAGAGCAGCCGTGAATAAAGTCATCATATCCAGGATGATCGCCAATATTCGGAACGAATAGGCACTTGAAGAAGAAGATAATGGGAGTTGAGGCGTTGTAGTGTAAATGCCCTATTCTACAGACCACTATCAGCAAGAGCAGAAAACAAGCCACGGAAAAGAATGATCCTCTACTGATCTCGTTACATTATAAAGCCAGAAGAACTGAGTCAAAAATGTATCTAAACTGGTGACCAGCGTTTTAATCGGTCATCGTTGTTAAAGATATGTTCTATATTGTTGTGGAGGATTTATGTTTGTCAGACAAAATGTTGCCTATTTCTCTATTTAAGTTGTAGACTTGTTCAAAAGGCCCAAGGTGCAAATTGCACAAGTGCTAATTTAGTAACCGTAAAAGTATTTTACTAGATGTAGCAGGATCGTTTGATAACACATCATCCGTGATAATTACAATGCTTATGCAAATTTTGGAGGAGATGAATTATTGGTCCGGGTGTTGGTAGAATGTAGGGGAGGTGCGGTAATTGCGGCCCAGCGATATAAATGTGTAATAGGACGTTGAAATGCTAAATTTGGCAACGACGAAGCGGCTTTATAAACCAACTGTGAAGCAGCGGTTAGTAAGCAGGTGTTAGCAAGCAAGTTAGGTAGGTGCGTTGCCTGAATATTATCAGTCAACGGTAGGTGTCTTTGTCATTTGTGACAAATTCATTGCTTCACTTGTTTTTAGTGATGCTCCCATTACTAACCAGACAAAAACATTTTTTGTGTAAAATGATAATGTCGCCCACATTGGAGGGAATTTTAAATTTAAATTATAAAAATGCTGAAGAAAAAAAAGATTCCGATTAAAATAAAAATGTAAACTTAATTTATATTGGGAAAAAATATTTCATATTTATAGCTACTATTACCTACTATCAAAGAGGTATTACTCTTCACTTGGAGGATATTAGTGTGAATATTAATAACAAAATAAAGAAATTTATTTCTAAGCTCAGATTATACTAGCCAAGCAGATTATACTTCGATGTGTTATTTTTCATTTTAGAATAAAAGATGTTTGTTTAATTAAAAAAAAGATCTTAAGTAGGCGGCGATTATTTATTTATTTATTAACAATAATACTTACAGAGTTAAAAAAAAAACTCCAAATTGTACATGAAACACATTTTTTCTAACCACTTCAAAAACTCAATCTTAAATAATTTACCCAATTGTCTTACCAATACTCTCTGTTTAAAACACAAAAAACTATATCTGAATAGACCAATACATTCGAAATATTGGTTATAATTATTCATTAGCCTATTGGAAACACATTGAGCTCCATATTCAGTTCGATGGTGTACAATGTGATACAGTTGTCTCGATCTCGTTGTTCTTTGGGGCATTCGAAAAAGAACAAATGACAATAATTGACTGCACTCAATTTGGCCAATAATCAATTTAAATAAAAATAATACCAATGCATTTTGTCTGCGTTGTTCAAGACCTTGAATTTCTGCCAATTGAATGCGTGTCAAATATGGCAAGTCCCTATATGGAACCCTCAACTTGTACAATAAAACAAAACAAATTTCACAAATTTGTTTTACCTGTTCTATGCGATGCATATGACAGTTATAGACAGGACTCCATATAACACTATTATATTCTAAAATGCTACGTACCAGACAGTTATACAAAGATTTAATAGCTTTAATATCACAAACATTTGAACAGGTACGACGAAGAAAGCCTAACATTCTTGTTGCTTTTAACACTACGTTATCAATATGTTTATTAAAATTCAAGTCGCTGCTAAAAACCACGCCCAATTCATTAAAACTGTCCACCGATTTCAATGCAACGCCTTCAATGGAATACTGATACTCTAAAGGACTTTTACATTTATAAAACAGCATAATTCTGCATTTGGAGTTTCGGACTTGCTCTCATGCAACCCTCCCAGGAAGGGAGGTAATTTTTCCTTGTGGCCACTCGAAAACAGGTTGTTATATCGCTCGTCTAAGCTTTTGCTCTTCTCCAATATATTTGAGAATTAATATTCTCTAAATAATTCAAATTACACCAATTGACTAGATTAGTTAAGTCTTGTTCTAGTGACAGTCATCGATATAATTAACAACACTAAACAACTTGAGATCATCGGCATACGAAAGACATCTGCATTTTTCAAACACAGACGTAACAGGATTAATAAAAAGCAGGAACAAAACTGGGCCCAAGTGGGAGCCCTGCGGCACGCCCGACGTAACATTTATTTGCGAGACACTACAGTTCCAACTTTAACACACTGCTTACGATTGGTAAGATAGGACTGAACCCACCGAAGATATGGACCGGAAACCCCCAGGCCTGAAAGTCTCTCAATAAGCAGCCCGTGACAGACTCGGTGGAAAGCCTTCGTGAGGTCTGTATAAATGACGTTCACCTGAGAACCTTCTTCTACGCCACTCACCACATAGTCATGAAATAATCCCAAATTAGTAGCAGTTGATCGGCCCTTGAAGAAACCATGTTGATTGGAGGATATCTCATGTTTAAAGCATTCAAAAAGTTCCTCAGTGATTATCGACTCAAACCCTTTAGACATAATAGGCATCAGAGAAACACCACGATAATTTTTAATGTAATTTTTTGATCCAGACTTAAAGATGGGAACACGCCAGGAATGTTTCCACAATGTTGGAAAGCTGCCCTGATCAAAGGATGCCTGGTAAACAAGACTCAGTGGACTCGCCAATGAGTGACAGCAGTTCTTCAGGAACACTGAAGGTATCCCATCTGAACCCGTGCTCTTGCCTTTGTCCAGTGAGCTCAGCCTCCCGACAATTTCCTCAGAAGTGAAAAAGTGATGGACAAGGGAAATGCATCCACCTTCCGAAATTACTGGAAATTGCTGGTTCGAGTAATCCCTGTAACAGTCTTCAAAATGCTCCGCAAAGGCATCTGCAATTTCATTTGGTGTTTGTTTATTTTGGTCATTGTACTGCATACCCTTAGGGATGCCATGGTCCTTCTTGAGTGAATTCACATAAGACCAGAAATACTTAATGTTTGACTGAACCATTTGCTCGGTATTTGAGATATATAAAAGGTAGCTCAGTTCTATCAACCATTTTGATTCCCTCCGAAGTTTAGAGTATTCCACATAATCCACATGGCTCCTAGAAGCTTTATATTTCTGGTAAGCCTAATTATTCCTGCTTATTACTTTCTTAGTTTCACTGGTGTAGGTGTACCATCTGCATTGGATAAGCATACGACGACAGTCATACTGGTTGAGAGAAGATATCATGGCTAGGTTAGAGCATCACACTATTAATCAAAATCGTAGAAGGGTGGACCGAAGAGAAAGATCTAAATAACATCCATCAAAAATCTACCATATTGCCTTTCGCTAGATTTGGACCTCTGTTTCTCGAAGAGTTAAGCACCTTGGAGGGTGATTATTTTAGTCGAAACTCCCGTGTAACTTACGGACATACAAAATTGAAACCTACAATACCGGTAATTACATGAATGTATGGGAAAACGTGGGGCCTGAAGATCAAAATATTGTAAAGTTATCATGCCATCCATAACATAATAATATGCTGCCTTAATCTCATATCCTAAAGTAGGACAAGAAAGAACCATTAGGTAAAGTTTAAAGTCTAGCTTAGCCCGGAAGCCTGGGTATTACAGGTCCACTTTGTGTGGAGATGCTCCTGGCCCACTCACCCTGAAATCCTTAAATAGAAAAAAAAATGTTTAACGCCTGAGGGGAATGGTTACAAATTTCATAAGATTTTAAACGCGAAGAAATGGCACAAAATTTGCTTCCATGTAGTCTGGGATTTTGTTGGCATCGGTCACAAAAACATTTTTCATTATGCCTTTGTTTCCTAATCCTAATTTTTTTCTAATCTTAATTTTCAGTGATCGAACAAGAGAAAGCTCAAACCAACCTGCTCTCTGGAATCGAAAACTTCGACAGCAGCAAACTGAAACACGCAGACACGCAGGAAAAGAACCCCCTCCCCACCAAGGAGATCATCGATCAAGAGAAGAGCGCCTGAACAGGACCTTTTGCCTCACCACGGCTCAATTTTTAAGCCACGATTTGTAATTTTTTTTACTTTTATATGATATTTAATGATATAACTATTTATTACATAAGATATACCCAATGATATATGTGGCCAAGTTAGGTACGAGCGACTTCCAAAAATATTATTTCGATCAAATTTTTTATAGGACATCTGCGCTTGGTATATTATATGCCAGGGACTATGTATTTTAGTCACAAACCATCAAAGAAATGAAATTTTGGAAGCAGATCGGTAATAGTGCATTAAAGGAATTTACGTTTATGACAAAATAAAACCAAAAAATGGCTGCCAGTTTTTTACCCGCCGACTGACTTTTTGTCGTAAGTCGCGATGCTGTGAACGAAAAAGTCCTTCCACGTCAAAAAAAGGCGTCTAGGTATGTCAAGTTTTGATTTTTTTATGAAATATATATCTGTAACTACTTATTTTTTGACGGTCCAATTATAGCATTTCGACATTTTTTTGCGTAAATTTATGGTGCTTTAATAAATTGTTAAAAAGTCGAGA
>MU182140.1:338589-357586 GCA_016904865.1 Pissodes strobi
TCTGGCAACCCTATTCAGAACCAACCATAAAATTATTGGAACCTTATCGCAATAAAAAAGTTTGACTGCCACTCCCTTTTAAACTGAATGTTGAAGTTAATTATGTCGCAGTATTAATGCGCACACACATTTACAAACACACCAAGAGGCTTCAAAAACCGTTACAATGAATGCCCATGAATGTCCATCAATACCAACTCGGATGTTTCGATCCCTTAAGGAATTGGAAAGCCATAGAAGTAGTGCTGGTGGTAGTCCGTATGCTGTCAATTTGTTTAGCAATCCGTCATGCCACAACCTATCAAATGCTTTGGGTATGTCGAGAGCCACTGCACGAGATTCGCCGTAGCTCTCGATCGCTTTGGTCCACACGTAGGTCACGTAAGTCAGGAGATCTCCCGTTGATTTGTGCTTACCGAAGCCATACTAGCGCTCGCTTATGATGCCTGCCGATTCGAGATATTTTAAGAGCTGTTCGTTGATCAGTTTCTTCATGACTTTAGACATGATGGGAACTAAGGCAATTCGACGGTAGTTGTTTGGAATCGATTTTTTACCTTTCTTTGGGATTGGTTGCCCTTGAGCGCATTTCCAGCTAGAATGAAAGCATGGAGTTCTGTATGATAGGGAGAAAAGCCTGCATAGTGGAGCTATTAGTTCAGCAGCACATTTCTTGAGCACTATTGCTGGAACGCCATCCGGTCCTGTGGCTTTGTTAGTAGTATTTCACTTCGCGTTGGCGAAATATCAGACCTGGCATTGAGGAATTCACTCTCGGGGTAGTTGGGGGAGTCTTTCCTTGATAATCTAAAGTAGAATTTGATGCAAATATTTTGGCAGGTCGCTTTTTCGTTGGCCGTTTCCGCTATTGAGCAATCATCTTTGGTCAGTGGTGGTATTGACGTCTTTGAGAAACCCTGATTGAAAGCTTTGCAGTGGCGGATTTACCATACCCGGGCCTAGGGCGGCCAGATTTTAAGTTGGCAATAAAGTAATTTCATTATGTAGTCTATATGGTGGATGCTGAGAAAGGGGCGGCTGATAGCTTGTGGCCTATGGCGGCCGAGACTGCAAATCCGCCACTGCAGCTTTGGCAACTGATTAAAAAGATGTTGATGCGTTAGTACAGTTAATGGTTTACTGTTTGAGATACGTTTCATAGAAGAGGGGGTGAAAGCTTCCATACCAGTAGGATAACTTGAGTTATCTCATCAGCAGATTAAGGGGTGTTTTGATTCATAAAGCAGACATCTTTCCAAGAAAAAGAAAGATAAAACTCGCGAAGATCACGCCACTTTGGCATATTTGTAGGGCCTAACCTTTCAGGGTACCTGTGGCTTCTGTATTTTGATACCAAGTACACAGGTTGCGGAGATAAGATTGTGGTCTGATGTATGATGAGCCCAACGGAGGTTGGACAGTTACGGTGTAGAAGTCAGGATTAGTTGTTAGAATAGCTCCAGGCGGTTAGCAAAGTCTTTTTGACGCTCAGGGATCCTGGTAGGTTCGTCAACCAGGTGAGTAAGTCCATGACTTATAGCAAAAGACTCGGCTTCTCGTCCTTCATCATCGTTTTTGATGGAGTGTTTCAACCAGTCGATGTTATGTACGTTTGAAGTTTCCTACTATGACAATTTCTCCCGTTGGATAGTGGTCCTGCAGAATATCGATTTGATTGGCAAGATTTGAGCAAAACCGTTTATATTGGTGTTTGCTAGGTGGTCATATATACAAGCAAACAATTGAATTAGGTTGCTCGATATGTGCTTAATTTGTACCTTCTCGTTGACAACATAAATCGTCTCGTATAAAAAAAGCTAATCGAGAGTTATGTCGAAATCGGGAGTAAAGGTTATATCCCTGTATATTCAAGTGAACATGTGTAGTGCTTGATTTCACTATTGTTTATTGTTTCTGATAGAGCTGAAATATGAGGCTTATTTAGGTGCGTATCCACCAATCGCGCAAAATGTCTGTAATTGTTGCCAAATATTTGCAAACTCAATATGTGTAGACGTATATCACGCGCATTCGCAAACGTTTGCAATCATCTGGTCGTGTTCCCAGCGGTGTCGGTACATCAAACGGATTTGTTGTTTGTGTGTGCGCTTTGCTTAGTGGAGACGTTGCCACGAACAGCGAGTGATTTAATGAGAGACAACCAACGTTCAGAGTATCAGAACAGAGTAAACAAATTATTAACTTTTCTTTTCGCATAATAGAATGGGACAATGACAAATGTTTGCAATTAATTCAATTGTACAAAATGAAACCAGAAATATGGCAAGCTCTACGCATAAATTTTATTACCACAAAACTAAAAAGCATAACGCCTGGAGTGAAATTGCAAAAGATGACTGAAAATCTTCCTGTGATATACGACAAAAGTTTTAAAATACATTTGCGGATAGATTGAAAATATCACTTTCGTTTCTGCGCATATTTCACTTTTCGCATGGCTCTCCGCTCGCTGCAGGGGCTCAAGAAAAGGAAACTAACAAGTGCCAACCAAAACTAACCCAAGACATACCCAAAATCAAGAAAAAACTGTTTAGGAAAAAAAAGCAACAAGATTTGAACCCGGGCAGCCGAATCAAAACCTAACCAACTAGACCCCTCAACCACGTTTTTTTCTCGGCGCCATTTCCGATTCGGTACAGATTTAAAAAAAGCGTCTGCGCTATGTGCGCATATCAGAAGTGAAATTTCTTAAACTTAAACGCCCTAGCCTTGGATTAGGTTAAAAAGTAGTTTTTTTTTTTAAATATACCACTCAATTACCTAACAAAAAGGGAAGGCCTAAATGAAAAAAAAATTATTCTTCATTAAAGTTTCGCTTATGTCTTAACAAGGTAATAGAGCAAACCCCATATATTTATCTTGTAAACTAACAAAGATATTACAATAACAATATTCTCATATTTTCCTTCCGCCAGGTCGTGTCGCTCATCGTGTATCGCCCGCTGCGTCCGCCCGCCTTGTTCGCCTGCTGCGTTCGCTCGCCGTGTTCGCCAGCCGTGTGTCGCGACCTTCAAATTTTACTCCCGGCGCGCGTTAAGAAGTTTCACTTTAAAAATAAACGGATACTATTGTATTTTCTTTCGGATCGGTGGCAAATGTTTCCAAAGGTACAGTTATTTGCGAATAATTGGCTGGTGGAGACGAATGTCGACAATAGAATAATTGCAAACAGTTTCAAACGTTTGCTCCCAATGATTTTTTGGTGGATACGCACCTTTTGATGTTAGGTGTTAGTGGACCGACTTATTATTTCTGTTGATGCCTCTTATGTTGCAGAAGTCCAATCGCAGTTTATTTTCTATCCTGGAGACGTTTAGGTTTGATGGTGCCTCCAGGTCATCCTCCACCGGAAGATCTTAATGTGAGGCTATTTTACCTCCAGAGTATTTTGATCTGGGAGGCGCCATCATGCAATAGTTTTTCTTTTCTTTTCCACCCTGGGAACCGGATCACAAAGGCATGGTGCGAAACACTGACCAGAGGTCATTTCTCGCCACCTAAGTGGCGGTATTTCACCGGGCGATGCGGGTGGACCACATCTACCACCGTATATTATAGTCTGTAGGTAGTATAGGTACTTAAGTAATGTTTAAATTTAATGTTACAAAAATCACCCAAAAGACCGTTTAGCCTATCTCCAATCATTGTTCATTGTTGATCTCAGCCAGGTTTTTACCATCTGAGAGTACTAGAAGATCTTTCAATCTTCGATCGAGTCTGTTATTTCCAAAGTTTCGAGATCCAAATTCTGTTTGTTTACCCAAAACATCCGCCAAAGCTCAGCTTCTGGCACAATGCCTTCCAATTCATGAAATTTAGAGATATCTTCCATACGAATTTTTAAATCTGCAACTGTCATTTGTGTTATCTGAGCAGGGTATAATAATGATAAAGTAAGCGCCGGCGATTGGTCTTGGCTAAACTTAGCTTTTAGTGAGGGTAATAAATAATGAGTCAAAATAGGGCACATTTAGCGGTCGGGGAAAATACTCGTTTAATGAAGCATTTGGATGATTCACTTTATAGATTTGGCGACCTGCAGTCCGCGGAACAAGCAACTGCATGTTCAAATCTTTCGCTATTTCATTGGCCGATTTTAAAAGTTCCTCACTGCCTTCCTCGGCAGGACGCCTGTGTTCTTCAACTGCAGTTTTCATTGATTAAAGGTATATTCATGGTACACCGTGCGGTGACCGAGCGGTACATTGGACGACCCACGGTATAATATTATGTTAATGTTTTTATATGAAATAATTCACGCTAGGCCGGGCCGCGTCCGTGCCTCTTGGTCCATGCCTTGGTCGCGAATCGTAGGTTAATATTTTTTTGTTGGTGTCGGCTCGCTTTGGGCACGGCACGTCATAGCATGTATGTGTAGGACACATACGTCTGAGCCGCCCGACAGCCAAATAGTATTTTTTTACGACCAGGTGCATTAAAGTTTTGCAGTGGACGACGGAAAATAAACTATCAAGGCTTCGCAACACTTTACACCGTGTCGGGCGAGCTCTCAACTCGGTTAAACGTCGGTGTAGCATGAATACTTAACTCGGACGGCACCCGTTTTTAATGGCTCGGTACGGGCTCGCCTCGTATCGTCCTTGATCTAGCATGAATAGACCTTTAATGTGCACTGCGCAGTTAATTACGTCCAGGGTTTTAGACTGCAATATGTTCGCAACTGGTTCCAGCGAGGACCTGTATATTTGTCTATAATACATAAAGACAATACGAATGAAGTTAGCCTAAGTGCAGTTAACAGTTGTAAAGCCGCTGTTCTTGTCGCGGAATTTCCTTTTTGAGAAAGCTGTTTTAAACCTTTAACAATTCCAACAAAATGCTTATTAAATATTTATTTAGGTCATTAACAACAAGGTTTAGTTTGTGGGAGGCGCAGTGAAAATATTAACCTTTCTTATATGTTTCTCTCAAATTTTTTAGTCACCACCATATTTTATCGACATCGTAGCACATCCGTCGTAGCGTAGCATGCATTTATTCATTTGTTGCATTGTTTTACCAACTTTTGTTGACTCGCGTCTACCTACCTCAAATTTTCGACCTTCGGACCTGCGCACTTAGCAGCAGCCCGGTGTTGTTCTAATATTTACATTACGCGTGTCCTTCCGCTCGCTCTGGGGGCGCAACGAAACAAAACTAACCTAAACTAATCCAATCTAACCCATGGCAATGCCCAAAATCAAGAAAAAGAAACTTCCAAAAATATATGAAATAGCATGTATGCATGCGTGAAGGCTCAAAATTTATTTATTTATTTTTTTTATTTTTTATTTATTTATTTCAACGGAAAATCCATTTTATAATAACAATACAGTTAATACAATTATAAAAGCAATCATAAAATTAGTGAAAACAATAGCAGCCAAAATATAAAATCATTATAGTAACCAAATCAGTATAGTAACAAATGCAGAAATAGATACAGAACAGAAATTGATACAAAACACAACCTAATTGATAGGAAGTAGCCGATCCAACCGCTTTCTAAATGTTAATAGGTCCAACCCAAAGGGGTCCAACCCAACGGTGTTGAGACAGCGAACCATGCGAGTTATTGGGCTATAAAAGCCATAGTTAGTATTGTGGAACGGAACCCTGAACATAGTACTATTCCTAGTTCTATGAACAGTATTGAAATTAATCTCACGAAGTAACTGCGGAGCGCAGACAGAGCCATTAAGAAGCTTAAAAATAAACTGAACATCAGCACGTTGTCGTCGCTGACTCAACTCAACCATATTAAAGTCTCGCATTACTGTATTATAATTAATTGAATAATTAGTATCATTATAAATATTAATGTGCGCCTTAAAAGCCAACTTGCGCAAGAACCTACGTTGAACATTCTCCAAAGAGTCGATCTGACACTGATAATAAGGTGACCAAGCGACAGATGCATATTCGAGACCCGAACGCACCAATGAACAATACAACAGCTTAAATGATTGAGCACTAAGGTCACTTCCGTATCTAGAGATAAAACCCAGTTTTTTAAACCCTTCCCGAACAATTTTATTAACATGTGATTTAAAAGTTAATTGACTGTCGAGAATCACTCCCAAGTCGCGGATCTCTGAAACCGACTCCAAAACAGCACCATTCAAAAAATATTTATTCTTAGGTGTGTTGTCAGATCGACCAAAAGAGATAGAAAAACATTTCTTAACATTGAGGTCAAGACCATTATGACGAGACCAAACAAACAATCTATCAAGATCACACTGCAAGTCGAGAGCATCAGACTCAGACCCAATGCACTTGAACAGCTTCAGATCATCGGCAAACAGTAAACAGTTGGAATGAATAAAAGAATTACCAATATCATTTATAAACAAATCAAATAACAAAGGACCGATATGAGATCCCTGTGGGACTCCCGAAAGAACACATATTTCACTTGAAATATAGTTATTTATGCGCACGCATTGGCCTCGCCCAGACAGAAAACTGCGTATCCATCCTACCACCGAATCACCAAAGCCAAGAACACTCAACTTATGTAACAATAGTTTATGATTTACCCCGTCAAAAGCCTTCGAGAAGTCGGTGTAAATACTATCAACACACAACCCTCTCTCGAAGGCCTTCAACAAGAACTGCTCATAAATGAGCAGATTTGTAACGGTCGATCTTCCCTCTGCAAAACCGTGCTGGTTATCTACAATAAGCTCTCTACACGTCCAAATCAACTGGTCCGATACAAGCCTATCGAAGAGTTTAGGTATGACTGATGGTTTTGCAATACCTCGATAATTACTGATATCTTGCCTGTTACCTGATTTAAAAACCGGAGTCAAATAACTTGTTTTCCAATAATCAGGAAAATAACCGTCCTTAAGTGATAAATTAAATATAAAATGCAAAGGTTTACATAACGAGTAAATGCAACTTCTTATAAAAACCTGTGGCAGGCCATCTGGACCAGGAGAATTGGACATTCCTAAATCGCTAATACAATCAAAAACAGCACTCACTGTTATAAACACAGATGAGATATCTACAGTCTTATTCGGTACGAAATCAGTAACCTGAACATTCTCACCGGTATAAGTGGCTGAAAAATGCTTGGCAAACAAATTCACAATCCGTTCACCACCCACCGCCGATTGATCGCCTAAAAACATTGAGTTAGGGTACTCATCGGTACTGCGTGCATTATTAATATATCGCCAGAATAGCCTAGGATTAGTATGTATTTTCTGTTCTATATTATCTAGATAGTTCGTATAGCAAGTGGCCTGAAGGGCCTTACAGCTTTCCCGCAGAGTAGAAAAAATTCTATAATTATGGTCGGAACCACTTTCTTTATAAAGACGATGAGCAATCTTTTTCTTTACTACCAAATCACGAAGCTCCCCCGAAAACCAAACTGGAAAATTACTTGACTTGCACCGCTTGACTGGTACAAACTGATTAAGCACATCATATAAAATATTATAAAAAATTTCAACAACTGCATTAATATTTTTTCCAAAAAATAATTCATCCCAATTGACATTGTGCAAGTAGTCATTTATCACGGGAAAGTTACAGTTTTTAAAATCAAAGTAAAAAGACTCAAATTTTAAGTTATCAGTCTCAGCAAGACATGGTACACAAATATCATAGGCAGAATGGTGCTGTGTTGTGCCCAACAAGCAGTCGTCAGCCAAAGATACCCTTACATCTGCATTATTGCTAAATATCAGATCTAAAAACTGATTATTCAAATTTGAATACATGTTAAGCTGTAATAGATTCAAATAACTATAGCCCAAACAAACAGCGTTGGCCGGCGAGGAAAAAGGGCACTCGACACCCAGGCCCTCGCCCGAACGAGACCACTGGCAGTTCGGTAGATTAAAGTCACCACAAATTATACAGTTACTTAATGGGAATTCATCAGCCACCTCCAAAACAACTCTGCAATGTTCCTCGTACAGTTCACTATGCGATTGTGGGGGCACATATACCGATCCGAACACATACTTCCTATGACCACATGACACCTCCACAAAAACGTGTTCAACAGTTGATGGACTTAAGCGAATTCGTCCAGATCTCAATTCACTACGCACAGCAATCAGCACTCCACCCCCTCTCAGCTTACCCGTACTTGCAGGGTCACGATCGCATCGAAACACATGAAAATCTTGAAAGCCCAATTCGGAGTCACTGTAGTCATCGGTCAACCAGGTCTCAACGAGAATTATAACATCATATAAACACAAATTAACACTATGACTGAGGTCCCTAATTTTAGTACGAACTCCTCCCACGTTCTGGAAATAGCAGTGCAGTTTATCACGCCCACCATCCGCCACTAATCGTTTTTTTGGAAATTTTTTGACTTGCTCGTGGTGGCTACATTATGGGCTTCATCAGTGTGCCGGGTATCAACACCATATTGCCTAACTCCAGTCGAAACCTTAGTGATAAAGGGATTACCATTTCTGTATTTGATAGTTAAGTTGGGCTCACCATTACTCTTTCTCTCATTTAGATCAATACATAACTTCTTGAATTGACTACGTTGAAGATTAGTCAAATCTGGACTTAGCTTGACTAAGGAATCTTTTAATTTGTACTTGTTCTTTAAACAGTTTTGGGCCTGAATTTTGTCAGAAAATATTAATCTTATTGGTCTCGGTCTCTCATTGGTGGTTCTTTTACCAATTCTAAGGACCTTAAAATCAGTATCGGCGCTAAAGTCCAAACTTTCAAGAGTTCTGCGTGCATGGGCCCTATCATGAGTAATACGCTCATTAGTCACTTCGGATGTGCTCTCCTCAATATTAAATAGAATAACATTCTTAGATCTGTCATTTCTCTCCTGGATCTCTACAATTGGGTCAACCGGGCTCAGTCCTCGATCAACCAAACTAGCTGCCTGTACTTGAGGGTCATTTTTTATGTCTTGCAAAGATTGATGCAGTTCTAATCGAAGTTCAGTGACCTCTTTTTCTAAATCATTAATCTTTTCTTTTTGGATGTTACGTATATCATCAAGTAAAACTTGAATTTCATTTCTCTGATCAAAAATAAGGCTCAGTACCTGTGATAAAACATGAAATAAATCTTTATTGCTAACATTATCTTTTTTTTGGAGATTATTCAATTGATTACGTACATCGCCAGGTGTGACAACAGCACTATGAGCAACCTCAGCCCGGCTCTTAGATATATTTCGAACTGACCGACCTCGATTGAATTTCGAAAGGTCTTGTGACCCTGTTATGTCATTAGGTACAGATTCAGTATTATCTGGAACACACCCAATAGAAACACGCTTTGAGCAACTCTTACGGCAGGTAGAACATTGCCATCCATGTGAGCCAGACTTCTTAGAAAGGGCAGACAGTTTTTCGAATTCGAGATTCAATAGCCCTGAACACCCCTTATGAATCCAAGAGCAGCACCCACAGCATTCAATTGCTATTTGATTGGATCTTATTAAACGTTCGCATAAAGGGCAAGTATGTTTTTCCATTAGAACAATAATTAATTTGTTTTAAAATCAAAATAGCGAAGCGCTAATAATAGCGGCTAAAATTTGCGATAACCACCCAATGGGCAAGCTCACGATACAGCGATAACGAACAAAGTAGAACTGCAGGAATTCAAGTTTTTGTTAGTAAACCGAACAACTATGTGTATTAAATGATGAATATGATGATTGAAAAACCAATTTTCGGTCCGTATCCGTCAAAATTGCACTTAATTCCTTAGTAACCTTATGCACAATTAGAAACTGCAAACTTTGATACCAAACACCATTATTAACATTTCAATAAAACATGATAAAATTTATAAAACACAATATAAAACACGGAGCACGACATTAACAGGTCAAGTTGTTACTATTACTAATCAAGTTGTTACTATTACTATACTATTTATACTATTGAGGTAGACTCGAATTTTGTTGGTAGACCGTAAAAAGATTACTTTTTCATAAAGTGTACCTAGGTTACAAAGACAAATTAGACAAAGGTAGGCACTAGGAATAATGTAAAATCACGAATGAAGCGAGCGCGACAACTGCAACGAAAACGGAACGGCTGATGCGCAGCCGTAGCAGGGTCCAAGGTAATCCGGTCAAGTCAGGTGATCTTAAGTAGGCCTACTATGAGGTGTTCCCACCGTAACCGTACTATTAAAAGGGGTGTTACATTGCAATATTATTGAAACAATAGTAGACCTAGAACTTAACAGATTTATTTGCCTGATTGCTGGACAATTATTTTATGTATAAAATAAGACAGAAAACCGAAGGTAGATAAATTTCAAGATTTTTTGGCAGGGGCAGCGAAGCCAGTTTCTGTTGGTTGCGCCCCTGTAGCGAATGGAAGTGTAACACATATACCTATTCTTTTATACGTATATGGTGTAACATTACACATTTTTGTCAACAATGTGATGGGCGCGCAGCTCTGAAGCCACTAATGCGGTACGGGCAACGTCTAAAAGTTTAAAAATCGAGTTAGGGAATTTTTATTTTTAGCGTGGTGACACTGCCAGGCATCGCCTATCAAAAGATGAAATGAAGAGTGTCAAGTCAAACCATATTTTAGGTTAGGTTAACATAAAATAACAGGAACTAGGGGTGTTCGATTCTCTCCAAGAGATCGATATTTTGAATCGATTCGAATCGGATGTCACAGAATCGATTCATAAAAATATCGAAGGCAAATAATCGATATTTTAAAAAATCGATCTTTTTTTACTTATTTATGTATAGATCACAGGCATGGAGGATTACGTATAAAAAAGTGTGGAAAAAACTTAAACAGGCGTAAAAAATTTAGGAAATGTAAACAATGTGTAAAAAATTTCAAATATCAGAAAAACTTAACCTATAATTTCGGTTTCTCGTTTTTTTTTTCAACAAACGCAAACAAATCATACATAAACAAATTTAAAAGAAGGCAATTTTATTAAATTAGGAAAAGCAAAATATGTCGCAACTTGTTTGTCTTTCAAAGAAAGATAAACAAATACTGCCAACGACGGACTTAAAGGGCAAGGAATAGAAATTGACATTTATCACGTCATGTGTATATTTATATCTTTGAAACTTGACGTTGACGGGGCCAAAGAATATCGTCCGAACTAACTAAAGACATACGATTGATAGGCTCCATCGTGTGTCCTTGATTAGTTCCGCGGGCAGCCTTAGGAGATGATAGCTCCCAAGATGCATTCCGTTTACTATTGGTCGAAACAATTGGGAGGGTTTTGGAGCCTTTGTTCACTATTTAAGAATGTCTAATTTTCACTTCACGCATGGCTCTCAGCTTGCTTCGCTGGCTACGAGAACGCAACCAACAAAAACCCAAAATGCACAAAATGAAGAAAATGCAACATTTTACAAACATAACCTCAAAAAAAAATTAAAAAAAACACGCCTCGCCACTGCCGGGAATTAAACCCGGGATGCAGTATCACAGAGATACCATCTAACCACTGGACCATTAGGCATGTAAACATACGCTTTAAGTCCCGCTCAGTTGTTTCGACTTAATAGTAAAATTAGTAAACGGAATGCATCTTGAAAACTAGCCGCTAATGGATGCATTCTGCAGCGATTTTCTATTCGGGGCTGTGGCTTTAGCAGTACATATTTATTTATACGTTATCTGTACCAGACTGACTGTAAAAAAAAACAAGGATATTAACATAGTTGCAATGCTGCAGGAGGCTTATTTTATTGAGAACATAAAATGTGGACGTCATAAATTTGTCTAAGATCATGAGCATTATAAGATCCTTTACACAAATAGTGCACTATATAAAAATCGGCCTTTCCTATTGGTGGATCCGCATGGCCCTCCGCTCGCTTCGGGGGCTCAAGAAAAGGAAACTTACCAGGTGCTAACCCAATCTAACCCAAGACATACCCAAAATCAAGAAAAAAAGCTGTTTAGAAACATAATTAAAAAAAAAATAAAAAAAGCAACGGCGTTCGAACCCGCGTTTTCCAGGTGAGACCCAACGATCTAAACCTCTACACCACAAGAGCTCTTGATAGAAATCGATTGCATCGCGCAGACATATCGTAATACGAGATGGATCGACCAATAGGAGAGGTCGATTTTTACATAGTGCACTATTTGTGTAAAGGATCTTTAAACGCAGATCATGACATGAAGATTAAGATCGTAGAATCGATCTGGTTCTAAAAAAATCGATTCTTCAAAAAATCGAATGTGTGAAAATCGATTTAAAAAATCGGAAATCGTATCTAAAAAAATCGATCTTTTGAAAAATCGATTTAAATCGCACACCCCTAACAGGAACACAAATAAACAATAATTTTTATTTAATCTCTGTTTGCAAACTTACAATTATTCAGGACCACAAAAAGGGGAATATTTTGTGTTCAGGACTTACAAAAATTATAATTTGCAGCTGCATTGATGTATAATATCTTTTTTTTTTAGTATTCTCTTAGAAACCGCTAGAGATCTTTTTTTAATGAAGTATCTCTATGTAGCCCTTACCCACATCTCAAGATTTACAATCTCCATGCGTTATATCCACCAGAGAGAAAAAGTTATTTTCTCTGATATGCACTATGGTTAACCAAATGCGATATGAATAACTGCATAAAAAATGAATGGATTACTGTTAAAAATTTGTCAATTTTAGAGTCTCAACCACAACTACGGCCTTTGGTATTGGGCCCATTTAGCCGATTTCAATAAGTATGTAGGTTGTATTGTACAATGACCACCTTTATATGTTAGGAAAACTTATTGCCGATGACAATATGTTGTTCTATTATTATAGAGTAGAGGTTATAATATGTGGGTGATAGATTCAGTTAAATATGTGTGTGTGTGTGTGTATATACATATGTTACAACATATTTTCAAATCCCAATCATATTAAATGGTTGTTTTTTGTCTTCTTTGTATTGTACCCTCGGCCGTAGAATACACAATTTTTGGTCCCATAAAGTTAAATTGTAACTGGAGTCTACTGTATATTTTTTTATAAAATTGATCCAGACTTGATTTGTTAGTGATTATGTTAGGTCTGTTTTTGTAAGTATTATTATGATAATTGTAACCCTTTTATACTCAATGTCATCAATGAATGGACATGTTGGATAGCTTTTCATGTCTACAATGACAGTAACCGATTACTAGAATAAGAAAATTAGGTATTGTAGAAACACAAATTTTATTGCAACATACGACCATGCTTTATTAATGAACCATTCTATCATGGAATTGTGAGATTTTTGAATTCATAGCCTTGCGATATATGTAATAAATTTTTGATAAATTGATATTCAACAAGTTATTGAACTCTTTTTTAATTTTACTCATTACATCAAAGTGTCAGTGAAATTTAAAAACAATTGCAATTGTTCTCAAATGACATTTTGTGTTAAATTTTATAATCATTGCGAGTGTTAAAATGAATGAGTCTGATCAATTACAATGTACTCCACCTGAATTACAAGAAATAGCATTAAGTACCACAGACAAACTAGGTACTACTACTACCTCAGAAGTCAAAAGAAGCATATAGAAAGGAATATAAGATTTTTTTAAATTGGTGTTCCCAGCACAATGATGAAAATGTGATGTTTGCTTATTTTGAGCTACTGGGTAAAACTAAAAAAAGTTCGACAATTTGGAGATTATTCAATACTACGAACGATGCTAAATATTGAACCATCAATATATCGAAATTTAATAAACTTATTATGTTATTGAAAAGATTATTGGGTTATGAACCTAAAAAATTGCAATTCAATGACATACAAGGATTTATTAATGAAGCATTTTTTATTAGATGAGAAATATCTGCATATTTTATGTTTTTACAATAATTTTCCCTTTCAGATTGCTTTAAGAATGGGTTACTGGGGTGCTTGTAGACGTGAAAAGCTAACCATCATGTCTATTCATGACAAAACAGACATAATTCTTGTATTAAAAACAAATTTACCAAGATTATTCGTAATAACTGATGAAGTTTGGATCAAACTCATAAAAAAATATAATAACATTAGAAAGTACATACACCTCATCGACGGTTTTCTTTTTCCTGACATTTTGTTTTGTCATATTTGTGGCTAATTAAACGATGATGTAAACTTACTTTTAGTGCAAGCAGGTACAAAGTAAAATGTATTAATAACATTTGGTTCTTTTAACAGAGTATAACAAACCATGTTATACTCTGTTTTTAATATAAAACATACCGGAGAAAATTAACACATTTCCCGGCAACGAAACTGTTGATTTTCCCTACGTAAATCGCTTACTTTCTATCCATTCTTGTCTAAAACCTCTCTTTCTATTTGGACAATTGTGTCGGAGTAACTACGCATGCGTAATTTGGCCACGCCCGGTTCCGAAGCACCATTCGGAGATTTGGACAAATGCCCATTATATCATATTTTGTGGCTCTCCCGATATTTCATAACTTTTTGGTACCGCTGCTTGGCTTGGAAACTCATAATTTATCTTTCCACGCGACCGGTTGTAACTTTTGTAATATTCGATTGGTAGCACTGGGTAGTAGGAATGTGCTATTTCCCATAATTGCTGCTGTCGCTTTAGATTTTTAAAATTTTATCACTTCGTTTGGGAACATTTTCTAGTATTTCTTGAACAATCTAATTTCAGCGCATTAATTGTGGCTCCTGCCATCGTTTGACCACCATAATAAACGAGAACTAAGTCGTTTATTATCTTAGAATCAATCATTCCTCGTATCGAATTGTTAATTTCATTAGACAGTTCCTCCGCCCTACAATTTTTCCCCCTCTAATCTCGTAGAAGTGAAAAAGACAAATTGACTGAATACTGAGGATTTGGTTCTTCTAGAAATACCCTTCGAGGCGAAAAGAAGGTTTGCCTTAGTGCAGTCATAGTGACTCAACATTTAGTATTGTAATTTTATACTACCCTTCTTTGTGGATATTGTGTTGTTTCTGTTTGTGTTTTAGTTTTGACAAGACCGATTTATCGGGATTTAACTACTGCACTAGAGGCTTTCCGAGTTCGTCGATACGTCGTATCGAGACCGTCAAATCTCTAGCCACCCTCCGTTAAAGAGGTGCCGGCGCCTCCACCAGAGTTCGACGACCGGATCTGGGTATCGCTTAAGTTTACTAATTCATTTATTTTTCTGACCGATTGATATAATCGCTCTTATTCTTTTAATGTAAATGAAGCATTGACCGCCAAGCTCTAAGATAGCTCTTATTAATTTTATTCTTCATTTATTCATTTGTTTATCTAGTCGATTGATATAATTATTGTGGTCAATACATATTATTATCGCTACAGTTATAATTGGTGCAGCTACCAGCGCACGCATACGTATATGTAATAAGCTTAGGAAAACCAAAGTGATCACTTTGGATTGTAGTGTTTATCACATTTAGTTGTAGGGCATACAGTACCGAGTGTTAACAACAGAATTGGTCTCCGTACAATCACCATATTGTACCACTATTATTAGTTAATTTAATAGTCATTTGACATTCCTTTGTCTTTAAACTGCAAATTTTTCTGTATGATTGTTGCTGTGTTTTAAAAAAAACTTAGTAGCAAATAGATTGTTTCTTACATTTTAGTTTGTGTTTTCTTAATTGAGTTAGGGATTGAGTTTTTTTGTTTGATAAGCGCGCCTAGCAACCCCGTACAACACCAGCGGAGGTTTTTCAGTTTAGTTGGGAAAAACTGGTGGCGCTCTACGACCCCATTACCGGGGCCGGGCATTGTAACACGACTCTCCGGTGCTAGGTTTGTTTTTAAATAAAATCTTTACTTGCTAACTTTAATAGGAAAAACGTGTTGCAGCATTATAAGAATATTAATAAAATGGCGACATTCACTCCAACGAAAAGATGTTCTAATCAGTGATTGAAAAAGTTATTATTTTAAATGTACACGATTGCATAAAACACGATTACTCTCGTTTTACTGTACAAGAAATTATTGAACGATGTTCTCGAATGACTGGAATTGGAAAGTCCACCGTTTTCAAATTATTGCGGGAGAGAAAGGTAGCAGACCAAGTGGAACCTCCCAAGAAAATTCCGGGAAGACCAGCAAAAGTCCTTGATGAAGACACCAAATGTGTAATTCAAAGAAAAGTTCTTTCTTTTTATTTTAAAGAGGAAATACTCACCCTAGATAAAATTTTGATGGAACTTGGCCAAAGATCAAAGTATTCCTTTGATAACTGGAAAATTCTTATAGACAACTTGGATTTTGCTTGGGAAAAGCACTTTTACTGGGAAGCGATGAAAATGTTTGCTGGCGACGAAAACACTCGAGAAGTATAAATCAGTACCGCAGGGAGCAAAAAAAATTAGCTTGATGAGACGTGGATCAATGAAGATTATATAGTACAAAAAACTTGGCAAGGCAAAACTATAACCAGTACCCGCCAAGCTTTCATGGAAGGCCTGTCAACGGGTATGCCTTCGGGAAAAGGGAAGATAAAGTTCGCCCAGCCGTTGTTGACCCTCGAAACGCATGCAATTGCATGCGTTTCGAGGGTCAACAGCGGCTGGGCGAACTATACTAATACTTGCACACATTGGAAGCGAAGAGGAATTTTTAACAGAAGGTTTGCTAACCTTTCAGTCGTGCCGGACGGGAGATTACCATGAGGACATGAATTCGGATCTTTTCGAAGACTATTTTGGTGAAATGATAAAATTTGTTCCTGCTGATTCGGTGGTGGTTATGGATAACGCAAGCTATCATTCACGGCGCATAGAGAAGACTGGCTAACTAACAAAGGTATTGAGTTTGAACCCAATTTGATAAAGAAAGAACTACTAGCCATAACAAATTTACACAAAAATCGTTTTATGATATTTGCCGTGGAAGATATAGCAGAAAAATATAATGTAACTGTGCTGCGCTTACCGCCATATCATTGCGAACTAAATCCTATAGAACTTATATGGGCGCAAGTGAAAGGATTTGTAGCAAGACAAAACACGACATTTAAAATGAAAGATGTTATATAGTGTCAAAATACCCGACTTTCAACTGTCAATATTTGGTAAACAGCTAAAGATAGGTATAGGATATTATACAGAAAATGTGTTTAGATTTTTCTAGAGTCCAAAAATGTAGTAATATACTACCATTAAATGGTAGCCGGCTGCCAGGTAGCATGCTATGAATACTAATATCAAAACCTTTGCTAAATGTCCGCTGGCGCTTTCAAACATAATCTAAAAAACTTTTCATCTGACGGTTTTCTGGCTTTTTATGCCAATTCAATGTTGTCAGATCAGGAGATTTTCAGGGAAATTTAGGGGATTTTTTCCTTTGAGGATTTTCTGGGGAAAAATATTTACCTGGGAAATAACAAGGGATTGGAGTAAAAACACTACAAAGACACGTTACTCGATTTAAATCTTACGTATTCGTCATATCAACAACAGTATTAAATTTTGTTTACATACTAACATTATATTTTTATCTTCCCCTGTAATAGTTAAGAAGTTTACACTTAAGGTACAATTTTTTAATTTTAAGTTAAGTAAGTTCATAGAGCGTATAGATAGAATCATAAAATAGTTATTTATGCAACAAGTGTGTAAAGTGACCTTACACATGAGTGAAAGGGTACTTTACACATGAGTAGCATACGAATTTTTTTTCTACTACCGAAAAATATATGAAAAACAAAAATATTATTAAATTACTTTACGCACTAGTGCGTAAAATATTTATTTTACGCACTAGTGCGTAAAGTATTTTATTTAAAGTATTTTACGCACTGCCCTAAATGTCAAAAATATGTCAGATTTACTTTACGCACTAGTGCGTAAGTTATTTTATTAAAAAGGCCTATTTTACGAATCTTAGAAAGTGCGTAAAGTGAGTATTTTACGCACGGTAGTAGCAAAAAAAAAACATTTTATTTCTAGATATTATTATCTGTGATAAAACGAGCCCCAAATAAAAAAAAAATCCAAACGTTAGATTTCAAATCCAATTCATATTGCATGTACAGCGGTGAATAATACACATTATACATCAGGTTGTAGTGTAGAGGGTCATAACGTATCTATAGCCTCAACCTCTAACGTGATCTCTATTAGTCATAGTTCTCTTTTAGGGATAACCGGGATAACAGTCACCTGTAGTCTAAGTTTTGTTTTGTTGAATATTCAATCAATAAGAGCTAAAACCAATGACATGGAGCAGTTTTTGGAACATATTGGTCTTACAGCGGTTTTATTAACCACAGAACATTGGTTAAAGCCTAATGAACAGATTTTATATTTCTAGTTATGGTGTGATGGCCAGGTACTGCAGGAGCAGCTCTATGGATGGTGGTTTCATGATCCTTGTTCGTGAAGGTGTCTCAAAACAGTACATAAATAAATATTCTGATCTTTGTAGTGGCTGAAATTTGAATGTTCTGTGGTGTCCTCTGACATTTTGTCGCCCCCTCGCAGATCCGTCTCTGTGGCAAAGTGAAAATAGATTGAAACTTAAATATTTTTATTGTCAAAAATACATATACGGTTTCGGTTTGCTAGACTTTAACTTAAACTTAACTGTAGCGTAACTTTGGCTTAAATTTTTTATTGAAAATATATCTACCCTAAAAAATATACTATGTACTATGGATGTACATACCTATATTTTCCATGGAGAAAAGTAATAGCAGATTTCTTCTCTTTTGTGAAAACCGATTTATTGTTTTTTCAATAACTCTGACTTTATTATTATTCACAAGTTCTCTGTGAACGCTAAGCATACAGAGACCAGAGAGTCTTTTTTTTCAGACATGGTTGATCTCAACCAGGTCTTTACACGTCGGGGGGCACTGAATGATGTTTCAATTCAATTGTTGTTGTGGTATTGTAAAAAAATAGTCAATGTAATATTCAGGTACCTATTTCGCTGAATTTGAAATGTACTTTTGTACTAAACGTTATTTTAATATTCCAGGGGGGGGGGGGGGGGGG
>MU182140.1:357686-381787 GCA_016904865.1 Pissodes strobi
TATTAAATAAAAAAAAAAACTCAAGTAACCATTATTCACCTCTTCTCTTTTATTTTTTTTGTTTTTTTTTTTTGTTTTTTTTTGTTTTGGTGGGGGGGGGGGGGGGGGGGGGGGGGGGTAACTGCCCCCCACCTTGCCTGCATCCATGGTGATGAATTCTGGTTTGTCAGACCAAGAGGCGGTATTTTGTAAATTTTATCTTCCTTAGAGAGTATATGAACAGAAAAGGAGGTGTGGACGCATATTCTCCAGAAAAAAACTTCAGGGCATTTGTACATGCTTGTTCGAATACTAATTGGGAATTACTTTATGATAATGAGCTACCTCTGCTAACATTTTACCATAAAATGATTGAATTTTTCATTAGTAAATTCCCTATGGTACCTAGAAAATCTAGAACTAAGAAGCTTTGGATAATTAAGGGTCTAAGAGCTTCTTCAAGAAATATGAGATATTTGCACACACTAATCGAAGTACAACTGGAAACACCCAGAGCATCGCTTAACAAGGACTTCTTTTTCTGGCGCACTGCATCGTTGTGACACTCACTCCCAAGGCATCTATTGCCCCCAAATTACAACCTACAGCTATTGAAGAACCGTGCCAATCAATATCGTCGCACACACACCGCTTGTCGAGTGCCATATGATCTCCCTTTAGTCTGTGTGTGTGTCATTGCAATTAAAAAAACACTCCGTAGGTCTATACTAAATAATACATTTTTCATTGCTTATCTTAACAAATAGCGACAAATTTATCGTAAAGTCATAAAAGATGCCAAAAATAAATATTTTAGTGAGAGGCTGGAGTCAGCAAGGGGAAACATACTGTCAACGCCCTGCGGGATATAGAAAAATCGAATAATCATGATTCTCACTTGGATGGTGACACTATACACTCTTTTTATTGTTCAGTTGCCTCTCGACTTGGCAAAGATATTCAACATATCTACGTCAAAAGATATTCAGGCTACCTCAATTGAACAACTATCTTTCCTACCAAATGTGTTTGGAGAGTCGTTCTACTTCGCACCAATTAGAGCTGAAGAAATTATGAGTATTCTACAAGCATTTAAGAGTAAGGGATCGTCAGGTTGGGATGATATTCCGTAAATTTTTTGCAAATCTGCCTATCTCCACTCTGGAAACACTAGATCATTGTATCAATACCTCTATTTTAAATGGCTATTATAGTTGTCGGATTTGTTACAGCGAACAATTGGGGTTCCACTGGTTCCTATCTTTAAGCAAAGGGAAAATACTGCCTCCAACTATAGATCAATATCCTTACTGCCTTCGTTATCAAAAATTGTAGAAAACCTGCTGAAAAAATAACAATAATGGTTCACTTTTTGGAAGCAAAAAGATTTTAAATAACTCCCAATTTGGTTTTCAGTCCTCCAGAAATACAAACGATGCTATTTTCCACATTCTAGAAATACTATATTATATCAGCAGCTCAATGATGGAGAAATGGCCGCGGTGGTGTTTTGAGATCTGGCAAAAGTTTTCGACTGTGTGTTACATGGAATACCTCTGCGGAAACTCGAGGTCTATAGCTTTACGGGATGTATAGTAAAGTGGCTAAGGTCATATTTGTCAAATAGATGTCAGAAAGTTTGTTTTGCTGGTTCTGAGGGGGAGTTAGGTGTCGTGGCGGGGGTGCCGCAGGGCTTTGTGCTTGGTCCACTTTTGTTTCTCATCTATATTAATGATTTACCATTGATAATTAGACATGGACAGTGCACATCTTTTGGTGATGTCGTTTAATGTGTTAAAGATAAATATTCTGAATTTTAAATGCATTTTAAATAACGTTTGTTTTGGTTCTCAGACCGTTCGGATGACACGGTTTAGTAAATTTCCGGGCTTGGTAAATGATCGTTTAAGGTTTGACAAACATGTTGAGCAATTGTGCGCTAAATTGGCATCTGGCTGTTTTACAATAAGAACAATTAAGGGTGAATTAAACAGAACAGTGGCTAGGAATGCCTAGTTAGCTTTAATTGGCTCAAATTTGAGATATGGGGTTTGTTTTGGAGGAAATTCGTTTGCTCATCTTTTGAATTAATTGTTTATTTTGCGGAAGCGTGCTCTAAGGTATATGTGTGGACTTAAATATAGTGAGTCATGTAAACCATATTTTACTGCTGAATGAATTTTACCTCTCCCATCATTTTTTATACTGGAGACTTTTTGCCTGATGAATACAAAGTATTCCTCCATTCCTTAAACTTAAAAAACACCCGTTCGTTTTACAATATAAACCCACCGATTCCTGCATCGACCTTGACACGAAATTCATTTTTGTATAGAAGCAAAAATATGTTTAACCACCTCCCACAGTTATTTCAGAAGATGCATGGCAACGTATAGATTATTTAGACAGCAGGGAAAGAAAAGCATACTGTAGTGTGGATGAGTACTTTTTAGACCGTTCTTATCTTAGAGAGGCATCTTTTTCTTTTCTTTTTTTTTTTCATTGCTGCTTGGGTGACACTAGTGTGTTTGTGATGTTAGATTTTGAATGCTTGTTTCTCTGTTTTAATTTGTTGTCCATGAAAGAAGTAGATTCTGATCTGCCCTGTATGTATACCACTTTATTTTTTTTTTTGAAGTAAAACTTCATAACGCGCGCCGGGAGTAAAATTTGAAGGTCACGACATACGACGAGAGGGCGCGGCGGCGCGCACAGCGCGGCCGTGCTGGTCGCGACACACGAGCTGGCGGAACGAAAATCCGTTACGATATGTATAAAAGGCGTGTAACACGTGTTTTTTTTTAAACCTCTTCCTTGTATTTTAAACTTGTATGTATTATTTTATCTAATATTTTTTATAGGCTTGCTTATTTTTTCCTTCCACAGATTTATTGATAGCAAAGGATGATAGAGAAATATCGTTTTAATTTCACGCCGATTACATTCAAGACATGGTGCAATAAAGACAATATATGATATTCTGATATGTCTACGTCATGTCATGGGCAAATTAACCATAGAAACGAGTTATCATTCCTTTGTTACGAGCCAAAATTTTACTCACCACATGACGTAGCTAGCTGAATATCATATTATCTTGAATATATTGTATCATGCATTCAAGGCTTCATGGCATTTTCAGCACCCAACTATACAGTCTTTTTAATTTAAGTCACTCGGCATTAGCAATTTTGGAGAAAGTTGCCGAGGATCATTATGTGGTGGATATCATGGACAGATGCTGACTACATCGCCGATGATACCACCGCCGATGGGGCCATCCAGTATAATCTCTCGAACCAGAGAACTGCCATCAACGACTGAATAGAATCCTCAGTCCAAAACGATTCAAAGTTCGGTACTTGCATATTTTCAAGACTACGCTTGCAGTAACGTAATGCGCAATGGCATTACCAAGCTCGATGGACGGGTCTAATCTATATTTTCGATACACAGGTCAGTACAGTCATTTAGAAGAACTTTAAAATTATGAATTCAGTTATGTTGCTCTATAACGAGGACCATTCCATTGCATTTGTGAAACCCAATCGGACGGTACACACGTACATGCCTTTTTAGTGCTAAATTTAGACCCAGTGTTCAATTTACACTATAGCCAATTTACGAACAACAATACTTAAAAACCCCAAATACATTTAAACTAGTTAAAGATATGATTCCCGGATCAGTTTTTTTTCAATTCGCAAACAGATTAAACTCGAAAGCTCTTTGAACTCTTAAACGCATCATCTTCGTACAAGATCAACTTGCAGTGAACATTAAGGAATATTATATATTTTTAGTTAAAATATATTGATTTTCTGAAAACACCCGTTTATTAATCATCACATGGACCTAGATCGGGAATTCTTGCAGACCTCTTGTAAAACACTACCTTATATTTGGTATTTGGTGGTAACATAGATATAAATTATATGTCTTCAGTCGCAAAGCCTGAAAAATCATATACGGCTGATCAAATGAATATACTTTGAATCGAAGAATGGTTTAAAATTACTTTTTATATATTATGGACTATAACCTAAAATCCTAATTATGATACTATGAAGTCAGTTTATTTTACCAATAAATTATTTCTTTCAAATGCTAATAATTTCGTTGATTTTATTTATGTTATTAGAACAAGATTATTCAAATAGACGGTCTTTGGAAGGTTAGTTTTTTCCAGCCAACCGCTAACGGTTTTTGCCTATTAAGAGTTTGTTGATTTCTCGACTTCCTAATTTATGATTTTTTTTTAAATATAATTAGAATAAAAAATAAATTGTTAAGAAATAATAATTGGTCAGAGGCGTACTGCACAACATACTGTTGCAAGCAAAATAAAATACTGTATACAGTTTTACATCGAAAATATTTGGCAATACTTATTTTAATATAATTATGTCACTTGACATACCTCCGTATTGGTATGGAAAATTACTTCCAGTCCACGGCACTTAGGCTCCAGTGGACCCCCTGTGCATGTGCGTCCTCCCAAGGTCAAACAATCCGTCTAGGCAATCTCCCAGCCTAGTTGTAAAAAAAGCAACGTTGTTGCCCGAGGAGGCTGGTCTGAGAAAAGCCATGGTTGGCCATCGTTCTCCCAAAATGTATTCCCTTAGTTCCGAAACAGCGTCGCAATCGCAGAGCAGATGCTCTACTGATTCGTCCTCCTGTTCACAGCCTCTATATAGAGGAGTCTCGCATAATCTCATTGTGTAGAGATGTTTCCTTAACTGGCAGTGTCCAGTCCTCGAACCTCGCCATGAGTCGTAGGTTCTTCTTTGACATACCTAGGTAAGCCTTTGCTGCAGACTCATTAGGGCAGCTTAGTAGCTCCCTGGCCAGTCGACAGTTAGTTGTTTCGTCCCATCTTGCCCTAAAGTCTTCATAGGTGATTTTTTTTTATCATATGTATCAACATTGCGATAGGTAGGTTTGAAGGGCCGCCTCCCATAATGTCTGAACCGGCTGCCTTTCTAGCATCCGCTAATTTGTTACTTTCGCACTGTGCATGTGCTTTAACCCAGCTCACAGAAATTCTGTTTTTGCGGGCGGCCAACTCCAGTGAATTGTGGCATTCTAGTACTGACCTGGCTGTAAGTTTATATGTTTACAGGGCCAGTAGTGCTTGTCTACTGTCCGTGTAGTTTTAATAGTCTTGTCCTCAGTATTCCTGCGAACAATCCCTTTTGCGGCTATGGATATAGCAGCAAGTTCAGACTGAACTATGCTTGCGTGTCTCTCCATAGACCATTTGAGTTCAACTCGCAAGCTTCGGGAGTAAATTCCACAGCCTGCCCTTCCCGGGTTTTTGAGCCATCCACAAAAATGTTAACCGCACCTTGGTTATACGCGCATTTGGTTTTATTTGTACATCATACAGCTTCTCGAAGCCAAACTTGGGAGGTATGCTCTCTGCGCTGGCCTGCAGTAGTGACAGTCTTCCGACTACCCACATGTTCTCTACTTGGTTGCACACCAACGACTCTGAGACTCAGCAATGTAGTCAGAGCCACCTCCTTTAGATAAGTATCTAGGAGCGGCAAGCACAACATTACTTCCATGGCTCTGGATGGGGTTGTTCTCATAGCTCCCGCTATGGTTAGGAAGGCAGTTCTCTGTACCTGACTGAGCTTAAGCATTGCCGTTTTTTGTTAACTCTTGGGCAACCAGACTACGGCTCCATAGGCAATCATAGGTCTTATGATAGCATTATAGATCCACATTACGACCCTGGGTTTCATCTCCCAGGTTTTTCCCACGGTCCTGCGCCACTGTTCTTAAGAAATGTATGCCTTCTTTAGTCTTAGTTCTAAATGAAGATTCCATGTTAATTTAGCATCGAAGGTGACCCCAAGGTATTTTACCTCAGACGCAAAATTTAGTTGTGTATTTAGGAGGGTCGGATGCTTTAGTGGCTCCGTCCTCCCTTTTCTAGTGAAGAGCACCAACTTCGTTTTCTTAGGGTTAGGGAGTGCTCCCTACACCACTCTTCGACTAAGCGAAGGGCACTCTGCATATGATTGCGCAGAACTCCTCCGAACTTTCCACTGAGCAGTATATCTCACGTCTGCATATGCATTGGTGTAGAATCCATCTAAGTTAAAGTGATGCAAAAGGCTGTCTAGAAGAAAGTGCCATAGCAGTGGCAATAGAACAATTTCCTGCGAGCAGCCTGTGGCAACGGCACCTCTCACTACTGTGTCTCTTTTCCTCTTTGAGAGCAGGTTGAAAATCCAGCCACTGATAGGAGAACGGACGCCCCTATTTGTTAAGGCTGCATCGATTTTTCGAAAAGTGGTTTTATCAAATGCCCCCTCAATATCAATAAATAAATACACCCAAGTTGAACTTTACACCTTATTTTTTAATGAACCAAGAACCAAGAGCAAGTGTTAATTATTTCTTCCTGCTTAATGTGTTCTAAACAATATCAGTAACGATTATATCACCATTACCGTCGATCTCTAGTTGGTAAGTTTCCTATTTAGCTTCATTTCGAAATATATAATTATCTGATAGATATTGAATTTCTGCTTATGAAAATTAATGAAAAGTCCCTCGAGTTGTTTTTATTAAGAAAAATATTCTCCATAATAGTCTAATTAAATCAAGGAATTATGAAACCTGATAACAGGGAGGAGTGGGCGGACTTCGCGCAAGCCTTTCTTCACGCAAATGCGTAGTGGCTTAAAGAAGACGAAACTAACCCACCCTACATTAATTTGGGTTAGTTTCTGTTCGTTTTATTCCCGGAACAAGCGGAGGACAACACATGAAATGTAGCGCGCTTATTTGATTTAGTTTGGGTTGGTTAAAAGTCGAGTAAAGGCACTTTGTTCTATTTCTAATAAGAGAAATATGCAACGTTTGGCACCCTTGACCGAGACCACAAACAATATAGCTTTGCGTAGCTATATTGTTTGTGCCGAGACCTTCGTGTCAGGAGGTCACGGTGTCAAATGTCATTATTTTCAAGTTTAAATTTCAGAGGTTTGCTTTTCACCTGAGCAAGTAGTAAGATGTTTAAGTGATTCTACACAAGCTTAAACTTAAAACTCGAACTTTGGAGACTCAAATATGGTGGATCCTCTTCTTCTTCTTCTCCTTCTTATAATAGGCCTTGAGCCTGTTCTTATCCGATCTCTTTTTCTCTACTGCTGCCTGCTGCAGTCGTATTTGTGACGTAAACTGCCAGCTATCTCGCCATATTTTAAAAGGCCGTCCTGATGGTCCGCTGCCCGTTGGTTTTAAGTCCCTTGATGTTTGGGTTAGTTCGCCGTCCATTCGTGTAACATGCTGGTTCCACTATCGTCTTCTCTGCCTTCCCCACCGTACGATATCCTGTGTCCCACATAGTTGTCTTATTTGAATGTTCGGGACTCTGTCTCTCAATGTTTTTCCCGTTATTGATCTTAATGTTTTCATTTCTGTTGTTCTAAGTACTATTTTTGTTTCTGCTGTTTCAGCTCTCTTTTCTAGTGAGTATGTTAGTATTGGCCTTACACATGACTTATATATGCGTATTTTCCCGTCCAACCTTATATCTCTATTCCTCCAGATAACATCCCTTAAACATCCTGATACATAAGCTGCTTTATTAGCCTGCTTTGGTATACTTCCTTTTAGATCTCCGTAGCTGGATATTTCTATTCCCAGATATTCGAACTTAGAAACTTGTTCGATTATTTCTTCGTTAATTACGATTTTGCATCGTCTCGCCGTTGTTTTAAACGTATGCACTAAGCGCTGTAAGTTATCTTCATTATCCGAGATCAGAATTGCGTCGTCTGCATAACAAAGAATTTTTATCTGTTTTCTTCCAAGCCCATATCCGCGTCCTACCTTTTTGTTTCTCCTATAATTTTATCCATTACTAAATTGAATGATAGTGGACTTAGGCTATCTTCCTGACGTATTTCAGATTTAAAGTCTACTTCCGATATCAATTCATCCTCGACTTTAATTTTAGTTTTGTTGTCTGTGTTAATGTCTCTTATTATCTCTACTAAACTGCTGGACTGGTTTTCTTCTTTAAGTAATTTTATCACATCTCCTAATCTGACACGATCAAAGGCTTTAGTCAGGTCCACGAAACACATCTAAGCAGGATTGTTGTATTCAATTGCTTTCTCAGCAATTTGTCTGATTATGAAAATAGCATCTATTGTTGACCTATTTCTTCACTTATTGTATATTCAATAGTGATCTTATTGGCGAAAATCTTCGTTAGCAATTTTAGTGTTGTGTTAAGCAAGGTGATCGTACGGTAGTTGCTAGGATTCTTCTTATTTACTTTTTGTATATTGGTATTGTAATGCTTGTTTTCCGTTGGTCTGGTACTCGCTTGGTATCTAAAATTTTTTGAAAAAGCACAGCAATATTTTCGATTATTATTTCCCCTCCATATTTTAGGAGCTCATTGGGTATGCCATCAGGTCCTGGGACTTTTCTGTTTTTTAATTTCCCTGTGGTATTCCTGAGTTCTTCGTTTGTAATTTCTATGATTTGTTCGTTGTCGCCCTCTTCTTCTTCTTCCTCCCCTTCCCCTTCTACTGCATGTGCATTATTCCCTTCATTGTAGAGTTCTTTGATGCAAGCTGTCCATTTTTCTGCTTCTATTTTATTGAAATTGTTATATTCATTAATAGGTTGTTTTCTCCCTTTAAGAATTTTCCACTCTTTGTGTTGCGCTCCATAAAGGTCGTGTTCCATCTCTTTGGTAAACCGTGTCCAATATTCTCTTTTCAGGTTTCTTATCTTAGAGTTTACATGGTTTCTTGTATCTTTGTATTGCTCGTAATTGTTAGGCGTCTTATTACTGCAATATTTTAGATATGCTTTTCTTTTTTCGTACGCTAAATCTCTTATTTCGTTGGGTTGCTCGGTCCTGTCAGATCTGGTTTAAAATTGATGCAAGTTCGAATATTGAAGTACCTCGACCAAACATGTAGTTTTTTTTTTTCGCAAAATGACATAAACTACCTCCAAATACTATTCTTGGATTTATTGTGTTTTTGGTTCGGTTCTCACTATGTTTTCATCGATTTCGTCTTCTTGAATTTCACTAAAGCGATTCATATTGACAACTTTTGAGAAACACTTCAATAAACATCTGTTGCTACGGACTTTGATGTCTTGTCAAAATGATATTATTGGTTAGAATAGTGAAATTACCACGTTGCTCAGATAACGTTGTATTTCTGCTGATTTTTTAGATAATACCAATTCTCGTATGGGAAAAATGGTGATGTATGAGCCTGAGTGAAATATTGGTGGGAACATTGCAGGGAAGGTTTCATAGAATGGGCCTTTCGAAATTTCCGAAACGTAATCGCTCGTACATACTTCTGTCTTTAACATACCAAAAATACAAACAAAACAATTAAAACAAAATATCTGCGCTACGCCGCTGTGTCTTTCAAGTTCGCGTCTAACCACTAAACATGGTAAGAGAACACAAAAAGCCGAAGCGATTAGTGGAAACATTCAACAGCATATTATAAATAAATTAAAAGAAGTAAATGTTGTTGCGGTCGATACACTCGGTATACAAGTCTGATCAATACACGGCTTCGCTTTGATTTGTTTGTCGGCCAGTCTCGTTTAAAAATCTGCGTTGGTTGCAATCGCAATAACATTATTGCCATTATTTTACTGTCGCTTTAAACTGTTGTCTATCGGTTGCTAATGTGATTGTGTAACGATACGGTAACGAAATGGTAAGGTACCTACTAAGTAATGCTAATAATAGAAGATCTTGTTTGTTCAATTACTTTTTTAACGGAATACCCTGTCCTATATATTTTCGCCTTTTGCCTTTCTCGTTCGATTCAAAAATATAAGCATAACTCTTTGGAGTCAACTCCTCCGTTAGTGTTTCAGGTGTAATATTACAACGAACATTGTTATTCTTTGCCATAACTCATCTAGATTATTTGGTTTGATTATTATTTTTTTCTACAAGCGTGCGTATTTATTGTCTTTATCACACGTATTTTAGTTCGATAAGTGTCATTTTCCCGAACGCATACTTGAGTATAGTTTTGAAGAAAAATGTAGGACAAGATATGAAAGTCTCAGGTTGTTTCTTCATGAAGTTAGAAAATGTGTTTGATATTATTCACTAATTTGCTTTTTCTGTAAAAGCAAAAAAAAGTAAGTATAGGGTAATGTTGTATAAGAGTACGCACTTAGTGAAAATTCTAAAATAATTTCTCAGTTTTAGGCGAAGTGTAAATTTTTAAAATTTTATAATATAAAGTAGTCACACCCAAACATGTTTTAAACATGTTATGCTATACATTGTAAGAAAAAAAGGAGATATTCAAATTTTTTGGAAAATCTTCAGATGCGTGCTCTTATACACAAACATTTATAAGAGTACGCATGATAATGTATAAGAGTACGCACTATATCTTTCTCTAAAATATGGTTGCATGTCATGTTATATTTGATTGTTTACTAATAAAATTAAAAGATTTCATATAGAAAACGTAAGTTTATTGAAAGTAATACAAAATTAAAAAATGTTCCTTAAAGAAAAATGAAAAACGTAGTATCTGCTTAAAGTCGTCACTCTGAACAATTAAAACAAACAAAGTCCCCCATTACATATGTGGTGCAAGATTCATGCCACCAACTGTTACATCATCAAGAACACATAATCCATTCATCATCTTCAAAAGATTCTGAGTACAATTCTCCACATCCTGGGCAACGTCCATCCTTTTCGACAGCTTTATTAATTTTATTTTTTAACTTTTTTGTTTTCAGAGATTTTGAGCCAGTAACAACTAGTTTTCTCTTTGCTGCTTCAATTTTTTCTTCTTCTTTTCCTTTCTTAATCCCGGCAAGTTCTTCAAGTTCACCCTTGAATGGAGTACTAGAGAGTATTTCGCATTTTTGTGATCTTGATTTAGAGCGATTTGGTTTTTCTTTTATCTGCGGCAAAGGTAAAATTTCTGAAGCTGGGATCGACCGATTTAACGCCTCTTCCTCAAAAGTAGACGAATTCTTTGATATAAGTACCCCGTCTTCACAGACTATATCAAGGCTGGCAATATCCAGCGGTGGAGGTGTTGCATGTATCGGAATACTCGTGGAAGGTTCGGGATCATCTATTTCCACCACGACTTCATCATTGAGCTGACAATTCTCTGTATAATTGGGTGCCTCTGTCGTATTAATGGGTGCGTCTGGCGTAGTGATGAGTGCGTCTGGCGTATTAAAGAGTGCGTGTGTCACACAGGAAGGGGCAAAATCATCATCGTTAAACTGATCCGGATTATAGGGATATATTCCGGAAGCTCTGAATGAGTTTTCTGATTTTCCAATATTGGCGACGCTGGTGTAAGCTTGGTTAAATAATCTGGCAACTTGCATCTGCGTTATTACCTTTCCAGGGTTACTTACCAGCCACTTATCGCACTCTCTACTGTAAGCACACTTTAATGGGCCAAAGAAACCAACATCCAGCGGTTGCATCCTGTGGCTTGCATGAGGTGGTAGGGAGAGTAAATCAATATGGTTATCCCTGCAGGAGTTTACTGCATCTAGATCACGGTGAGAGGAATGGTTGTCGAGGATCAACAGTACTTGATTTTCGGCACTAGGTTTGCTGTAGCTCTTGAAATGCCGCAACCACTGACAAAAAAATTCTTTGTTTATAAACCCAGAGTCCGATATCATTTTGCAGGTACCAGTAGGTGCATTTAAAAAGAGCTCATCTTTCGTCCTTTTTCTGGGAAATATCATAGCCGGGGGAATATATGTCCCTGTAACGCTAAAACAACATACCGCTATGACGAGCTGTCCCTGATCTGCACTAGCTACTCTTTTCCGACCAGTTTTTTGCCTTTGCTGGATAAAACCTTGGGTAATTTATTAGGTACTGTGGATACCCCTGTTTCGTCCATGTTGTATATTGAATTTGGTAGGTAGTTTTCTTTTTCATAAGGGGTCTTAGATTTTTAAAAAACCTTTTATTGAAACCCATTATTCGACCCATTGAACATTTTTCTGGCTGCCGAAGTACTATTTTGTGTCTTTGAAAAAAACCCTTTTACCCACGACTCACCTGCCATTTTTTTAATATTGCTGACCCTGTGCTGAAGTTTGTTAGCTTCGACAAACTTATAAGTCGCTATTTTCAAATCTTTCTTGGTAATCCTATAAAATCTAAGATCCAAGTCTCTTACTTGTTGGGCTAAATCAGCCTCCATATCTAAAGCTATATCAGTTTTGAATCGACCTAAGGAGCTGAGGATGGTTCCTGCTTTTAATCGTTTTCTTAGTGTTGCTTCATTTATTCCCATTTCCCTGGCTATACTTCTTTTGCTAAAACCATCTGCAATTTTGGGTTAGTAATCTCTTCCATATTGCCTTCGGTGAACACTAGCTTCCGCTCACTTTTTCTTTTGTAACGGCTCATATTTCAAATTTGTTAATCTGAAAAAAAAACGTTGATTTCTATGCTATATTCACTAGAGCTTTATTACTTATAAGTGTACACACTGCAAAGTCTAAGAGCACGCACGGCGTACTCTTATGCATTGCTTACTGCGTACTCTTGTGCATATGTTGATAATTTTAGATTTTGCTTAATATCATCATTATTAACCTACTTCTTACTAAATTTTAGCCACACAAACAACAACAATATTTAAAAAAAACATACAATAACGTTTACTAACCTGTAACGTTCGCAGGTACCTCTCAAAATACTAATTATCAAGCACAAACAATTAGATCGCCAACCCATGCAAACACTTCTCGGCCATTTTTAAAACAGGTGTGTCGATAATGTAGTTTTCTATTTTTGTATCCAGTGTCGTATGCTATTTGGAACATAACTGACTGCATAGACAATTTAATAGATGGCGATATGTATTAAAAATAAGCGTGCGTACTCTTATACTCATGCGTACTCTTATACAACATTACCCTACATATTTTATTATAAAGAATCCTCTTATACATTAATAATTGTTGCTATAGCAATTAAAAATATTTGCTTCTGATTGTTTGTCTAACAGACGTTGCTTGACATATCAACCTACAGTAAATTTCTATCTGTGTTTTGAATTTTATGACATCGACAATGACAATGACAATTCATCAGATGAAGAACTTGCTGAAGAAATTTTAGCAGCAGCTAATGAAGCAAGTTTGAATTTGTTACCCGTGAAGACAAAATCAAGATATGAGAAGGAATACTCCCATTTTATTGATTGGTGTAATACCAAAAAGGTAAAATCAACAAAAGAGAAAGTATTTTTAGCATATTTTTTGAAAATATCAAAATCCTGGAAATCAAACACGTTAGGGTGCAGATATTCAATGATAAAAAGTATTTGTAAAGTTAAACAAGATTTGGATATTTGCAAATTTCTTAAAATAACTCCCTCTATGAAAAGACAAAATGCTGGAAATCGTTCGAAAAAAAAAACCAAAATTTTTAGTCAAGAAGACGTAAAAAAATTGTCGCTGAGGCACCCGATGAGATTTACCTGATGATTAAGTTGATGACGATTTTTGAATTCGCTGGTGCTGGCAGACGAGAGGAAATATCGAAAATCATCATCGACGATATAGAAGATGAAGAAGACCTGATAATTGGAATATCAAGAACTCCAAAAATCAATCCGCCAAATCCTTTGTGATATGTAAAGTCAAAGTCAAAGTGCTTTATTATAAAGACATAATTATAGTTCCTATTTACAAAGCAAATTAAAATCCTTAACCATTACGATCTTCTTCTTCTATTGCCCTATACGTTGGCTACCATCATAGCTATGCGGATCTTATTGGCTGCGCATCGAAACAGTTCAGTAGAAGTTGCTCCAAACCATTTTCTCAAGTTAGCTAGCCAAGAAACTCTTCTTCTCCCAGGTCCTCGTCGACCTTCAACTTTGCCTTGAACTATGTTTTGGAGCATTCTGTACTTGCTATTTCTCATGATATGGCCAAAATACTCTAATTTTCTACGTTTCGCAGTAAGCATGATTTCAGGTTCACATCCCATTCTTCAGATTACTTCTTCGTTGGTAATTCTTTCTATACAAGATATTCTAAGAATTATTCTGAAAATCCACATTTCAAAAGCTTGCAGCTTTCGTTCCATAGCGTCTGACAGCGTCCAAGCGTCTACACCGTATAGAAGAGTGGAGTATATATAACACCTAACTATTCTCTTTTTAAGGGCCAGATTCGGATCTCGACTGGACAGAAGCGGTTTCATTGGTATACACGTATTTCTCGCTATTTCAATTCTATGTTTTATCTCCTGTTGATCCCAGTTTTCGTTTAACGTGCAGCCGAGATAAGTGGACTTTGGCTTCCTTTCAACTGGCTTATTGTTTATGTACAAGTTATCTGGTTGAATTGGATTTTTACTAATCACCATGTATAGTTTGATTAACTTTGTTTAATAACTCTTGTAGCCCTTCCATACTGGCCGATAACAAGACGATGTCGTCAGCATGGCGAATATTATTGATGTTTTCGCCGTTAACTCTGATGCCTCGATTTGTGTTTTCTAGAGCCTCTTTGAAACCGCTGTCTGAATGATGATTGAACAGGAAAGGCGACAATATCCAACCCTGCCGTACACCTTTTTTGATGTTAATGTATTCTGTCTGCCTATTTTCAACTCTTACAGCAGCTTTTTGGCCCCAGTAGAGGTTAGCGATAATTCTGATGTCTTTTCCATCCAGTCCAATATCTGTTAACAGATCTATAATGTTGGCATCTATCAAAAGCTTTGGTGTAATCTAAGAAACACACGTATACGTCGCAATTTACGTCTCTGCACCGTTGAATTAACACTTGGATTGCAAATAATGCTTCACGCGTTCCCAGTCCATTTCTGAACCCGAATTGTGTTTCTCCGTTGTTCTCTTCACATTTTTTTATATATACGAGCATGAATGATCTTGAGAAATATTTTAAGCACATGGCACATCAGGCTAATGGTGCGGAAGTCCTCGCACAATTTTGCATTGGATTTTTCGTGTAATGTAATAAAGGTGGATGCAAGCCATCTTTCTGGGATTATGCCCGTATTATAAATTTTGTTAAAAAGTGCAGTTAGTGTTTCAAGGGTACCTTCTGCCATAATTAAAAAAAAAATCTAATGTTATTTCATCTGGACCCATTGCTTTTCCGTTTTTCATGAGCTTAATTCCCTGCTTTACTTCTGATATAGTCAGCGGCGGATCTAGGGACGCGTGGACCTCAGGGCAAAATATATTTATGGGCCCCTACTACAAAAATACTTTATGATCCGCGGCATCGTGGGGCCCTTCTGAACCTTGGGCCCCAGGGCGGCGCACCGAACTGCCCGGTGATATGTCCGCCACTGGATATAGTGATATGTGGACCTTCAACAGTATCAAGGATTGGTTTTTCGGGTCGTTGTTCATCATCAAACAGATGTTCAGTATATTTTCCCCATACTCTTAATATATCATTAATTTTAAGCATAACATTAGATACCATTCTCGTCAGATACATTTCCAGAAGCTCTTTATCTAAACCGGCCCGTGACCTATTTGATCTCTTTATGTGTATTGAATATGTCATGTTTCTTATTTAAATCTTCTATTTCACTGCACTTTTCGATCATCCATTTTGCTTTGGCTTCTCGGGTCTTTTTTCCTGAGTATTACTCGATTTAACTCTCCGCTTTCTTCCATGAGATTCACAATTTCGTCGGTCATCCATCCTTTCTTCTTCTGTCTCGTGGTATCAGGTTTTAAAAAACGGTTGCTAACTCCAATTATTTTTGTTTCCATTGTATTCCATGTCTTGTCTGGTTCAGAAATCGATGTATGTATGTCTTTTAATTCAGATGTTAAAGCATTCTTTACTTTCTCTTGGATGTCAGGGTTCTTGAGTTTTTCGATGTCATATTTCTTGGACTTTCTCTGTGGCAGCATCTTTTTTAGTTTTGTCATCAGCTGACATACCAATGGGTTGTGGTCAGAGGGGACATTGGCTCCTGGGTATGTCTTGACTGAAGTTATACTATTACGAAATCGTTCACTAATCAGTATGAAGTCAATCTGATTTCTTACTATATTGCCAGGTTTGTCCGCGGGTGATCTCCATGTATATAACCGTCTAGATGATAGCTTATCAAATGTGATGCTAACAACTAGTTTTTCTTCTCTGCAAAATTGAACTAATCTGTCACCTCTTTGGTTTCTTTGTCCCAGTCCGTAGAGCCCTACTAGTTTATCTTCTGCCATTTTACCGACTTTTGCATTGAAGTCACGCTCTTCATCACTACCCCAATCTGACTGTAGAAGGCCTGAATCTCTTCCTCACTCTTCTCTGCGGTAGGAGCGTACACGTGAACTATGTTTATATTGAATAACATTCCTCTTAATTTCAGCATTATTATTCTATCTGATTGTCTGATACATCCGATAACCGTCGCCGATTGAATGTTATTGTTGACTATTATACCAACTCCATTTTCATGTCGCTTTCCTGTGTTACCAGTGTATTAAATTTAGTAATTTTCCATATTACATTCTCCTGATCCTGGCCATCTCATTTCGCTTATACCACCCAGGATGTCGATTTGTATGTAGTCTTCTCATCTCTTTGATTGCATTGTGTGCTTTACCAGATTCATAAAGCCTTTTCACATTCCAAGTACAAATCTTCAAGGTTTGCTTGTTTTTCAATTTACAGGGATTTCGCTGGATGACGACCCGTGATGCCCTGTGATCTCTTCCCTTACCGGATCTTGGTATCCGAGATCCATGATCAGTAACTTCTTTCACTTCTCCACAATTTTCCATGATGATTTTTCCTGGGAAACTCTTACGAGTCTTTAATGCAGTAGTTTTCCGGTGCTTTCTGCATCCTTATGCCATTGATCATTCCTAATTCATCTGCCTTTTGGGATGATTTCTCATCCTAGGGACAAAAGAGTGCCCTTACCTCAGTTTGTTGTTGTTCTTCCACCCTCCGAAGAGGCTGTTGACAATACTGAGGGATTCTGTTTTTTTTTTCCGACAGAAATTCGGCCGCCCTTGCCTCGTTGGTTCGCTAGCAGGGTGCACCGCTCTCAGTTGAGGTTGACATTTGGGAAAAAACATATTAATATTGATTTCAACCCTTACATTACGATACAATTATTAAATCTAAGGAAAAAAGTCAAAATCTTATAAAAAAAACTTAACCCTAACATATGTAAAAAACGAGACAATAAAAACAACAAAAACATTTATCAATTAAAGAGAACTAGATAAAAAGCAGTATACAATTGTAAACTTTAAACCCTACGGACGAGCCATAAAAAAATCATTCAGGCTGTAGTAGGCTTTTGGGATTAAAACCTTTTTTAGTGCCTTCCTAAAATGTCCAGTAGTTGGTGATGTTTTTAAGAAATTAGGAAGGTGGTTAAATATCTTTCTGCTATTATATTTTGTAGATCTCTGGACCATTGCCTTTGTTGGTATCGGTAAAGGCAAATCATTTATCCTTTGCGGTTGGCGAATTTGTGCAATATGACTGTTCTTAAAAATCTATGACGCAGTTTCAAGTATGTACAGAGATGATAGGGTAAGAAGATTTAAATCAATAAAGTATTGTTTACTTGACACTCTTTGGTTGATATTGGCAATGAAGCGAACAGCCTTTTTTGCAAGACAAAAAGTACATTTTGCAAATTCAGTGTACTTGCTCCCCAAAAGGGAATACCATAACGGAAATGCGCCTCAAATAATGAAAAATACACCATTCTAGACATCTGTTGAGCCAGTTCCTGCCTCACTACTCTCGCCGCAAAGCATCCAGAAGACAACATTTGAACGTTTTACCCAACCCCAAGATATGCTCCTCAAAACGAAGCTGTTTATCAACCCTAAGTCCCAGAAACTTAGACATTCCAGAAATCTGAACAGTGCTACCCTCAAGATAGCCATTCTCCAGATCACAACCAAATGCAAGAATATTTGTCTTATGAGCATTGAACACAACGCGATTTGCATCGCACAAATCCTCAATATTTTTTAGGTCAGCTGAGATACATGAGCGAAGTTCCGCAACATCATGTTCATGCCATGATACCGCCGTATCGTCGGCGAACATTGTGAAACTTCCACCAATTTCGACGCAAGTCAAGTCATCGATATAAATCAGGAACAATAAGGGTCCAAGGACCGACCCCTGAGGTACTCCTGACTCAACCCCCAATGCTGATGACCCCTCTCCACCCGACACAACCAACTGAGGATGCAAGCCAGGCCAAGACAGTACCGCGAAACCCAAAGCACTCAAGCTTTGCCAGCAGTACCTATTCTATGACTAACGCAGTCGAAGACATTTGACAGATCACAGAACACTACCGCCACAGCCTCATGACCTTTAATACCCAATTATGTATCTTCCAGGAGGTTTTGAACAGGGTCATGAGCCCTCTAGACTGTTGGAAGTGAAATTGGCATGGTGTGATGGCGTCAACGGTTTGAAGATAGTTCCACATTTGAGTCTTAACAAGCCGTTCAACAATTTTTGAAAGTGTAGACAATAAAGAGAATGGACGATAGTTGGGTTAGTATAACTGACTTTAGGCAAGGCGGAAATATGCTCCTATGCCAGCAGTCATGAATGGCAAATATCAAAGTCTCCAAAGCACAATCTGGTAGCCTTAGCAGCACCTCTGCAGAGGTACCATCTTTCCCATGAGATTTCTTGTTCTTTAACGCAAGTATGGTTGCCTTTACCTCATGGAGATCTGTTGGCAGAAAAAGAAATGAACCAGGAACAGAAACACTTCTTAAAAATTCGAGAAGGCTGGCATTTGCAGTAATTTTCTGGATCAAGGTACTTGCAACGTTGCAAAGAATATATTTGTCAACCTTAGTCACCGGAGCATTTCGTCTGGTCTTATTTCTCAATTCATTAATTATTACCCAGCTTTCTTTAGACTGACGATGAGAGTCGTCGCCCGTAGTAAAAATTCTTTCTTTGTTCTACAAGCTTGCGATAAACAGATCTATACCTATTACAGTAAGTGATAAAACTCTCATTATGAAGATATTTCCGTAGGTAATTAAGACTACGTAAGTTTGACCCTGATAGACGGAGGACAGGTGTGAGCCCAGAAACAAATAACTTGAATTTTTTGAATTTATACAGAAAATACCCAAACTTACATCCATTGCCGATTATGTATAGAGTACAAACACGGAAAATGTACTGTCCAACCTGTAGGCATCAATTCAACAGGAAAAATACCGTCCAAAATCGCAGCCTATTTACACCTTCAAAATCCGGAATTGTACACGGGTCACAGTTTTATGTGGTCCTCGACCACTTTTCTGGCCGATTGTGGAGAAGGTATCACAAATATTATTCGTTAGGAGGGTGGAAATGGTGGATATCAACTTTTGTTGCTGAGGGATACTTAGAAGGCTCTACAAATCGGAAAAAGAAATGTCCAACAAAATTCTTCATTTGAACGCTCCATCATCTTAAAAATTCAATTTAGAGCCATTAACGTCTTGCCCAGATGTACCATCAGTGACGATTTGAATCCTGTTTCTGAAGAAATCTCTTTCCAAAGTTTGTTCCTCGTCTTTCAAGAAGCAGCTAACTTCAACCCACATGCTGGCTTCCGCAATTAAAATAACGCGAGTAACTGTAGAGGGTGGCCCGTTTATTACCGGATGACACCTTGTCTCAGAATCTACGGGGTATACCAAAAAAAGTTTAATAGAAAAGTTGTTTGGATTTACTTAAGTTTTTAAAATATTATATTTTTATATATACAGGGTGTTGGTATTTTCGTGGACAAATATTGACTTCCTTATTTTAAATACAATACTCTGTATATTAAGGCATCTTTTAATTCCTCAGAAAATTCTAGATATATTTCATATACAATATATAGGATATTGTAAACTAATCCAAACTAACCTAAATCTATCCGTTTTTATTTTATACCAATTTATTTGTATTCACTCTTGTTATATTACTTTTGTTTCCGTTTGTATTAATACAGATTTAAGAAGAATTAAAAATAAACCTTTGATTATTTTTCATGAGCTTGTGACGATCAGGGCTGGCACCTGATTTATTTTAAGAATTGTTTCAACAATTTGTTTTAAAAAAATTTATTTTAATTGCTCAAAAATAAAATTAAGTCTCGAATTAAAACCAGGGAGAAAACGTTCAAATAAAATAATAATTTTATTTTTTATTACGCATGCATCATAATCAACGATTATCGCACGCTGCAGCAGCGTGCTTAAAATGATGTTTATGATGCGCCTACTTTTTTAAAGGTTGCTATAGAAACATTTGATCATGTCAAATGTGACAGATTAATATATTCGTCAATATATCCCTTAGGTTTAATATTTAAAACATCTTTGAGATTATAATGCATTCGTAATAAAAAAAAATAGCGTATGATATACGTGTATAAGAGGCCTTTAAAGCCCTTGCGACTTACAAAACACTCCGCTGCGCGTCGTGTTTTGAAATATGTCGCGCGTGCTTTATATCATAATATACTATTATTTAACAGGAATTAAAAACGAATTGAAGTTTAACTCTGACGAAGTAATGCCAGAATCGCGAAAAGGGGGTTAATCATTTTGCATAATAAAAGCATACGAAAAGCAACTAACACCGCTTGGTTAAAAATAAAACCATTGAAATATCTTTCCACAAACGGCATGATGGTTAACTTCACACGAAGGTGGGCTCCGATTCTAAAAACACGGAAGAATTGTACTTTAAAAATTTTCGACTGCATGTTATCACGCTACTAGAGAAAACTAACTTCAAGAAATAGCAACATTAACCGCAAGCCTCAAAACCCCAGGTCCCCCAAACTTTGGCTAAAAAGAACATCATAGGCCAGGGGGCGTGCATAATAAAAATGTTTTCCAATTCCAGCGAATTAAAACGAAATACAAAAAAGTCATGACCCTATAAGGTTCAAATACCGCTTGGACTTTAAACCACATGTGTGAGCTAAATTCCGTAGCGAACCCAAGCTTGGCATGGCAAATTTTGAACACTTGGGATTGGAATGTAAAAACTAGTTAAAACTCGAATAGTTGTTTTTGTCGAAAATTGGAGCATGTTGCGTCATTGCACGTGTTTTTTCCTTGCAGATTCCGGATTTTTCTGGGGAACAAACGCGTCGAAAATCTGCTATAAAAACGCGAAATTATCGGAGAAAAATTAGTCTTAACTGAATCTATATTTGCAGAAGGTCGTAATGTCCGAGAAAAATTTTAATAGAATATTCACTTGCAGTCGGTCGTAATGTTCAAAAGAAGCTCGAAAAGTTTTAAAAAATTAACCTTAATTTTCAAGTCTGTACTATGGTTTTAGTTGTGACCAAACCGAAATTAGTGTCTCACAGTTTAGGGGCTCGTGGAAGTAACTAAGTTATTAAGCAAATTCAGGTCGTCGGTTCGAAAATTAACGTAAAGAAACGCTGGATAAATTCGTCAGTCAACAGAGAAACAGGTGGTTAACAGAAGCAATTAAGGCTACAGAAGCAGGTTCCGGTATAACATAACGTTAAAATCATAGACAGTAAGAGTAATTTTAAGATCATAATGCTTAGGATACTTGTATATTTGAGATCATTGTTGGATGTTTGTACTCGATAATTTAGTGGTTATTCCAATAATCTAATCAGTGCTAATGGCACACTGTAAATTTTCTGCATTAGAACAAATTGGTCGAGTATGATTATGATTATTATGATTATCCCATTAAAGCCAACCAAAGCTATAATCATCCTGCATTTTATTTAAGTCGCCATTGTAGAATTTATTTTGGCCGTAAGCCACGAAATAATTGTTAAAGTGAAATTATCCATAAAAGCCCAGCCATAAAATCACGCGAAAACGCGAATAGTAGGTTTTGCCTACTATTAATTAAAGGCCGTAAATTTGTATTATGTACCGAAAATTAATATAATTTTAATAGATTTCAGAGTGTGATATTTCCTAGGAGCAGAGAAATGTTTTTGTGAGTGCCAGCAATGGAAAATGAAGATCCATACCGCCAGAGGTGATCGTAATTAATGGAAAATGTGAATAAGTTGTAATTTGTCATAATTCAAAAATGTCTGGGTACTAGCCAAGATGAAGTGCATTGATGAAACATTTCAGGATGATTACGTATACTATGAGGAAGCCTCCAGTTGTATGTGGTTGATTGCCACCCCTTCAGAAAAGTCATAAAAAATTAAAGAATGTCTATATCTCGCATAATTCCCAAGACGTATTTTATTTTAGAGTGGTGTGGACACTAGCCAAGTTGATGTGCGTTGATGAAACATTGCAGGGTGATTAGGTATACTATGGGGAGGCCGCCAGGGGTAATGTGGTTGAATGTCACCTCATCAGAAAAGTCAGAAAAAATTAAAGAATGCCTATATATCGCATAAATCTTAAGACGTAATATATTTCAGAGTAGTGTGGACACTAGCCAAGTTGATGTGTATTGATGAGACTTAGAAGGGTGATTAGGTATACTATAGGGAGGCCTCCAGTGGAAATGTGGTTGATTGGCACCCCATCAGAAATGTCATAAAAAATTAAAGAATGTCTACATCTCGCATAATTCCCTAGACGTATGTTATTTCATAGTAGTGTGGAAACTAGCCAAGATGATGTGCATTGATGAAACTTTGTAGAGTGATTAGGTATTCTATTAAGAGGCAATCAACCACATTACCACTGGAGGCCTCCTCATAGTATACCTAAACACCCTACAAAGTTTCATCAACGCGCATCATCTTGGCTAGTGCCCACATTACTCTGAAATAAAATACGTTTTGAGAATTATGCAAGATATAAACATTCTTTAATTTTTTCTGAATCTTCTGATGGGATGGCAATTAACTATTATTCCACTAAAGGATTCCCCATAGTATACCTAATCACCCTGGAACGCACATCATCTTGGCTAGTGCCCACACTACTCTGAAATAAAATACGTCTTTCGAGTTATCCGAGATATAGACATTCTTTAATTTTTTCTGAATTTTCTGATGGAGTGGCAATCAACTATATTATCACTGAAGGATTTCCCAAAGTATACCTAATCACCCTACAAAGTTTCATCAACGCATATCAACTGGGCTAGTGGCCACACCACTCTAAAATAAAATACGTCTTGGGAATTATGCGAGATATAAATATTTTTTATTTTTTTTCTGACATTTCTGATGGGGTAATAAACAACTATGTTACCACTGAAGGATTCCCCATCACCCTGCAAAGCTTCATCAACGCACACCACGTTGGCTAGTGTCCACACCACTCTAAAATAAAATATGTCTTGGGATTTTGCAAGATATAGACATTCTTTAATTTTTTCTGACTTTTCTGATGGGGTGGCAATTAACCACTTTACCACTGGAGGCATCCCCATACTATACCTAATCACCCTGAAAAGTTTCATCAACGCATATTATCTTGGCTAGTGCCCACATTACTCTGAAATAAAATACGTCTTGAGAATTATGTGAGATATAAACATTTTTTAATTTTTTGTGACTTTTCTGATGGGGTGGCAATCAACCACATTACCACTGGAGGCCTCCTCATAGTGTACCTAATCACCCTGTAAAGTTTCATTAAGGCGCATCATCTTGGCTAGTGCCCACATTACTCTGAAATAAAATACGTCTTGAGAATTATGCAAGATATAAATATTCTTAAATTTTTTCTGAATCTTCTGATGGGATGGCAACCAACTATTATACAACTGATGGATTCCCCCTACTATACCTAATCACCCTGAAAAGCTTCATCAACGCACATCATCTTGGCTAGTGCCCACAAATACGTCTTGGGAATTATCCGAGATATAGACATTCTTTAATTTTTTCTAAATTTTCTGATGGGGTGGCAATGAACTATATTATCACTGAAGGATTTTCCATATTATATCTAATCACCCTGCAAAGTTTCGTCAACGCATATCAACTCGGCTAGTGTCCACACATCTCTAAAATAAAACACGCCCTAGGAATTATGCGAGATGTAGATTTTTTTTATTTTTTTCCGATTTTTCTGATGGGGTGGCAATCAACTATATTACCACTGAAGGATTCCCCA
>MU182140.1:386787-406658 GCA_016904865.1 Pissodes strobi
TGGCAATCAACTATATTACCACTGAAGGATTCCCCATAGTATACCTAATTACCCTGCAAAGTTTAATCAACGCACATCAACTTGGCTAGTGTCCACATTACTCTAAAATAAAATACGTCTTGGTAACTATGCAAGATATAGACATTCTTTAATTTTTTCTGACTTTTCCGATGGGGTGGTAATCAACTACATTACCACTGGAGGCTTCCCCATAGTATACCAAATCACGCTGAAGAGTTTCATCAACGCACAATATCTTGGCTATTGCCCACACTACTCTGAATAAAATACGTCTTGGGAATTATGCAAAATATAGACATTCTTTGATTTTTTCTGACTTTTCTGATGGGGTGGCATGAAAGATTCCCCATAGTATATCTAATCACCCTGCAAAGTTTTATCAACGCACATCAACTTGGCTAGTGTCCACACCACTCTAAAATAAAATACGTCTTGGGGAATTATGCAATATATGGACATTCATTAATTTTTTCTGACTTTTCTGATGGGGTGGCAACCACCTATATTACCACTTAAGGATTCTTCATGGTGTACCTAATCACTCTGCAAAGTGTTATCAATGCGCATCAACTTGGCTAGTGTCCACACCACTCTAAAATAAAATACGTCTTGGAAATTATGCGAGATATAGACATTCTTTAATATTTTCTGACTTTTTTGATGGGGTGGCAATCAACGAGATTACCACTGGAGGCTTTCCAATAGTATACGTAATCACCCTGAAATGTTTCATCAATGCACTTCATATTGGCTAGTACCCAGACCTCGTTGAATTATGATGCGTTTTGTGACAAATCACAACATATTCACATTTTCCATTAATTTCGATCACCCCTGGCGGTATGGATCTTCATTTTCCATCACTGGCACTCACCAAAACATTTCTTCATCACACTGTGAAATCTATTTAAATCATATTAATGAATTAAATAGTAGGTTTTGCGTTTTCGCGTGATTTTATGGCTGGGCTTTTATGGATAACTTCTTTTTAACGAAATAATTTAACCGTAGGAAGTGCTGGAATGCAAGGTAAATCACGGCGGAGAGAATATTGCTAATTGATTTTCTTTTATTAATCCATAATTGCGTGACTGGCTAGTTTTACTATCATGCTCTCAGATAAAATAGATTATAAAGGAAAGTTGATACACGGTAAAAAAATTCTCAGCGACTAAATAATAATACCAGTGACATTTTCTTTTACGATGCAAAGACTGATTGTCTGGCGACCTGTGGATACGAGGTCATATTAGAAAATAAGTGAATAGATTTAGCCACTATTAAATAAGAAAATTCTCCCTTTCAATTGTGTTCAAATTCGCAATTTCAAATATTGTTTTTATTATTTTTAAAACGAGACTAATGTGGCTTACATTCACTTAATTATATTAAATATACCTGAGAATAGAATTAAGTGCTGGTAAGAGGCATGAAGTTGTTTCACTAGGTGGAGAAGTATGGGTGGTTGCCCAAGTGCCTAGGTAAATTATTTTCGACGAAATAGGGTGTGAGCACACTGGTACTGCGAACCCGGTTACAGATAATGAACAGAAGGTGAAGAAAATGCCGAATACACAGTGTAAAGGAAAAGAGTAAATCGGCGTTCATTACAAGCTTGTAACTCCGCTTCGCATCGTTCGAGCAACGCCAGTCGCGTGCAGGAAGGCGTCACTTTCCGCACTTGCACTATGCACAAGGAATACTTGACGGCAGTAACCGTCAGATTTAATTTTTCATGGCTTTTCCAACCAGGCATCACAAGATATACTGTTGCCATTTACAAAAATACAAATGAAGAGGCTGGGGCTAGCAACTGTCACTTTGACAGCAGTCACGGCTACCTCCGAATTATGCCTCTTTTATCCATATCAGTTGCCATGAGACCAAAATTAATATATCAAGCACATAGACAAGGGAAATCTTCGTCTTTGATCAAGCAGTTCTCGAGAAAGAATGGATGGTTTCGGATGACACATCCGGTATACTATGCAATAAGACGCTTCAAAAAAACATCATTCAAATATTAAGTCAAGATTTTTCGGCAAAAAAACAATTTTTATAAGAATATATCCCAAATGGCTTCGTTTGTAAGATACAGCGAGTCGGAAATTAAATTTAAAAAATTTATTTAATACTTAGAGTTAGAACACTCAGTAATACAATACTAAACGTAGACGGTGACTGAATCTTCGCACACGTTGGTATTTCTATTTATAATCAGTTTATATTTGCTTCCACGTGCGTAGAGACAACGTCAATAGCATTCGTGTAGAAAAATATGATACGCCACTGGTAAAAGTATTTTTTCGATAATGTTTTAAATCTGCATTTTATGTGGAACAAAAGTGGTTTCAGGTATACTGCATTTTTGTACTTAGCGTGCACTGTTTAGAAGATATTTGGCAAAACTTCTATGAATTTCAGATCAAAGTTTCGTTTTGGATAGTTGGAAACCATGCACATGCGCGCTTGGATATTTTTCCAAATAGCCTGTAAACCATAGACATCATAAATTAAGAAAAAGTGACCAAGTACCTTACTTTATTTTTCAATACAAATATTGGTGACGTTGCTTCTACGCACGCCAGTGGCGGAACAAAATAATGGAATTGTACTTTTAATTCGTTAACTCTAATGTATTAAAAATCTAGAACTCATATAAAAAAAATACTTTAAATCAGTGCTTTAATTGCTTCAAATTGAATGTTAGTAACGTTTCATTTCGGTACCGAATTACCTATACTGGGAAGACTACTTGAGACTCGACATATTTTTACTACACACATTATGTATAATTAAATTTAATGAATTATGAAACATCCATTTCAAAATATTCCGTTTGCAAGATAACGGAGAAGAGTGGGCGGATTTTTGGTTAGTACAGTGTATTCGATACAGGACCGCTCCAAGCCTAAATTACCCTATTTCTGGTACTATTATCCATTCGCAAACTAGGAAAATTTAGTTGCATGTGGCTTGAAATGCCACTTCTTGAGTTTCTTTGAACATTTTCAAGTCTTTCTTTAAAATACAAGTAGATTAAAAAGTTGTATGGAAGGACAGGACACCATTTCCAGTTGATTTTGTATTAGTGGTTTTTAGATAAGTTCGTATAAGAATATAACAAAATATTATTTATGTTAGGCCATTGGTTAACAGTGTTGCTAATGTTGCTAGATGTTCTATTTTTTACCTACCACCTCTATTGCATGAGGCATTTTATTGGCTTTTTGATTTGTTATTGTGTTCACTGTATTATGTCCTAAACATTCCTTACCTTAGTGCTTAGGAGCATTTAAAGATCCTTTACACAAATAGTGCACTATGTAAAAATCGACCTCTCCTATCGGTCGATCCATCTCGTATTACGATATGTCTGCGTGATGCAATCGATTTCTGTCAAGAGCTCTCGTGGTGTGGAGGTTTATACAGCTGGGTCTCACCTGGACGGCCTAGGTTCGAACCCCGTTGCTATCTTTTTTTTTAAGATTATGTTTCTAAACAGTTTTCTTCTTGATTTTGGGTATGTCTTGGGTTAGCACCTGGTTAGTTTCCTTTTCTTGAGCCCCCGTAGCGAGCGAAGCGAGCGGAGGGCCATGCGGATCGACCAATAGGAAAGGCCGATTTTTATATGGTGCACTATTTGTGTAAAGGATCTTATAATGCTGCTTAGGATATAAGTAACTAGTAAAGTAAAGACACCAACTCATATCTTATTTAATTCTGTTGCATTATATCAGCCCTATATGTCCTTAACATATCATAAACGGCAAATGATGAAGATAATATTCTTTCATTTACTATTGTATCCAGTGAATTATTTCATGGTTAACAGGTGTTTTATTTTTTTCCATACTACAATGTATAAGACATTTTGTATTACCCTTTTGACAAAGCTCACACCAGGACCATCTGCGATGCACTCCGAGCCAGAGAAGTACAACTGGATCTAATCGGCTGGGTGCAGTTTCGAATTGGGCCTCTGGCCTACCAGTCTGGTGGGCCCTCCTGGAATATATTTTGAGGCCTTTTCAATTTTCATTTAATTATCTGTTTGTTCCTCCTCAAAGTCATGAAAGTTTACAGGAAACTTTTGTGTCTTAAACGACACATGCAGATTTGTCAGAACTTCCTTTTACGCGTCAACTAAAGGTGAATTTATTTAAAAGGCGCCACCAACTTGTAGACGACACAAGTCAGAAAATCTTCTAAATAAATACGCACTACCTAAAAGTAAGTTCTGCAATTTTTCATATTTAATCCTGCATTTCATTTTGTTGTCAGTTTAGTAGGTTTCGTGTAATCGCCCTAATGAGCCTTTTCTAATTTCCTCACTAAAAATAAGTGAAGCTTGTACATAAAAAATGCATTTTAGACTGAACTTGATTTATAAGCTTGTCCGAATTTACATGAACTGCTATCTGAAGTCCTTTGTCTGTGCCGCTTCCGGCTATAATATAGTATATTACATAACAAGTGTTGGAAAGTATTAGTTTTCAAACAAGATGGTTTTTATCACGAGGCACGGGCTTCTAACTCCAAGAGTGAGGTGAAGTCTATGAGTTCTATTAGACTCCAAGCTTTCTTCGAGAGCGCAGGTCAAAAAGACAGTTAAAAAGTCGGTGGCAATGTTCTGACAACTGAAAAGAGCGGTGGCAGCAACTCGGGGGCTCAGCCCAAGGATTGCCTGTTCAACACGGTCATCAGGCCGAGGATTGTTTAGGGCTCGGTGGTGTGATGTCCCGCGGTGGAGCACAAGCCCACCCGTCTCAATCTGGCAAAAATTCAAAGCCTCGTCGGCCTCGCTATAAGGACAACGTTAAAAGCAGCAATAGATGTCCTGCTGTGCCTTCCACCATTCGAGATCTAGGTCATGCAGAAAGCTAGGTCTGTCGTCATGCGATTGCGAGACAATGGTATTTGGTTGGACATGGAAGAATTTCCCAATAAGCAGATGAGAGATACACTTGTCATCATACAGAGTCGTAGTACTCGACGATAGGCTGAGACTGAAGAGAGCATACACAGTGACCATTCGATCAAAGGGGCAATGGAAACGTTGAGAGGTAAGTACCTCACGACTGGTAGGGCGACAGTCCGGCAGAGCGGGAGCTCTCTTGGAGACTAGCAGCACCCGAGAAAGCTTCCCCTGGGAAAGCACGCACATCTTCCAGGTAGAGGTGTACGCTTTCGTGATGGTTGCAACTATGAACGAGGTCAGACAAAGAAATGAAGATGAAGTAGTATTTTGCTCTGATAGTCAAGCTACACTCAGGACTATGTCTAAATTGGTCCAGGAGTGCGAATATGCCTTCGAGCGGCTAACACAGAGCAAGAGAGTGAAGTTGATGTGCGAGGTTACAGCAGGGTGGCGGGGAACGAGGTGGTACACGAACTTACTAGATCTGCTCTGGCACCCCATGTATAGGTCCGGAGCTCTTTTTAGGCTTTTCTAGAGCCCAGGTAAGAGCGGTAATCAGAGAGGACTGATCAGGCACTCTTAAGAAAGTGAAAAACGTTCAGGGGGGCAGACAGGCCAAACATGTTATCGCTGAGCTTGATAACACCAGGACGGGATTGTCCTTGGCTGTCACCGGGTCGGCAATATTGCAGAATAAGGAGACGGTGATGGCAAGAGATCCTAACCTTCATAAAGGTTGCGAAGACTAGAAAGAACTGGAGATGGGTCTTTTGGCCTCCCCTCAACCCCTTCTACTTGTGTTCCGTGTAATTTCTTACTTATTATTCGGGATTAGGGTTAGTTGTTTGTAAGGACACGAATTAATCTTTAATTTCCTTGTATAGAAGAAAATAGGGCATGTGCTATGCCACCGGTTAACATAACAATGTTGCCAGTGTTACTTTATGTTCTAATTTTACCTATATTTGATTTTATTGGTTTTTTGGTTTGTTGTGTTCAATGTAGCTATTATTTCCTTCACATTGTTTAGGATATACGTAACACTTGTAAAGTGGTATGAAAGGACATCAGTTAGAGCCGTATGTATGAAAGCTTTTTATTGAGTTTTTGGTGTGCCCTTTCGATAAATGCACTTTTATTATTATTGGCATGAACTTATTGGGATTGTCAGGACCTCTAGAACCGGCTCTGAAATTAATAGCAGTGTAAAGCAATATCATATTAATATATTCTTATTTTATTGATAAATCCGTAATGTTTATAAAACAGATTAATGGACCTTGATAATGTTAAATTTAATGTGTTCCAGTGACCGAATTTTATCACGTTCTCTTAGGTTTAGCTAGTATTAACACATGTTTTAGATCACTTCTCGAGAGAATGTGATGTGACTACTAATTAGCTTGAACAAAAGGCATGTAAGTCTTTTTTAATTTGAATAACTTGAAGCTTATATTTGTGCTGGCAGAATTGAGAGTTTTTCATACCCTTGTGGCTCTTTAAGGAAAGCCCTTCGTCACTTGAACCAGAATGATGAATCATTCAAGAAGTACCTCGTTTAGCTTTTACATGTGGTACCTCAAGGGACCACGTTCGGACAAGAGATTCGTAATTAGTCTAATAGTAGTTAAGCAAGTAGATTGTGCTTGTCCTTATTCTGATCGAGCATCCCTCCCATTCATTCTAAACCTACGATAGAAATCTACAATTTATTTTGTTCTGAGTCAAACCGTTTAAATTCATAAGAGTCCGAAGTGAGCGTCAAGTCTGGAAAACAATTCAATTTAGCTATATGGGGTATGCTATATCTAGTAAGTTTAGGTTTTTTACCTAAAATTCAAAAATACGTATGTATAGAGGGTTCCATTAAGGAAATTCGTCTTTGATTTGAACTTGTTTTATTGATTAAAATGTGTAAAGGACGTTCCCTAAATTCAACCAATAATGAGGCATCGGCCACATCAGGCATGCTAATACAGTGCAACCTCGTTAATCCGAACCCACGTTAATCCGAACACACGCTAATCCGAACGGACAAATCAATAAGTGATAGTCCGAACGCTGTCTCGATAATCCGAACGCTGGCCAAAAAAACGACGATACGTCGCTTAATCACTCGCCTTGGTAATTCCGTGATCAGTAAAAGATGCCGACGCAGTGTCAGCATTCAATACTTGAATTGATTGGGCAACAGAAAGTAATATTCCCGGACATCGCATCATCTTTCTTCAATAATTAGGAGTTCAAGCCCGAGATGCAGCATTTAAGAGCAAGAAACAGACAAAAATTACAAATCGTTTTACTGTTTCAGGTAAATTGAATAGGTACATATGTATGTACAGGGTTTTTCCTTATAATTTGCCACCCCTTTAGAAACTTTATTTAAAGAGACGCAGAAAAAATGTCAAATATGTAAAAGTTTCAGGATTTTTCCTGAAAATTGTAAGCAAAAACCAAATGACTATCGGAATACAAAAAAAATCTGGATTTTTTTTTTAATTATTTTCATTTTATTGTTTATTCGTTTGTTTCTGGTTACTTCGTAATTTATTTTAATTACATTAATTACTATTCATAGAATAAGTTTGAAATATGTACTATATACTTAACATATACATATGTAATATATATGTTCGGTAATCCGAACATTTCGATAATCCGAACAAGGCCTGGCAATGAGGTGTTCAGATTAAAGAGGTTGCACTGTAGTAGTAAAACACGTAGAAATTAAGAGCATTATTGTTTATGCTCCGCCACTGGTTATCAATGTTGCCATTGTTGCTAGACGTTTTATTTTTTTACCACCTTCATTGTAGGAGCACATTTTAAATTATTAAAATGCTTCTTATTGAATTCCAGTTTTTATTAAGTTGACTTTTAGTTTAGGTGAATGACTATGATGACATTCATTCATTTTATTGTTTTATTATAAGGGTGTTTATTAATGTCATATATTCCGGGAAGAAAATTCTCGCTTCAAAATATAGGAAAAAGTTATTTTAAGAGAGGTCCGCAAATTTTCCATTTTCAAATTACAGGGCATCAACATTATTGTTTTAAATACTTTCACCACCGCGTACCTACATATTTAAAAGCTTATTTATAAATTGGAAAACCCTGTATCCTTATAGACACTATTTGATTCCTAAAAATGCTCGACGCCACTGAAAACTAGTTTTAGATTATTTTGCCATAAATTTGAAATTTTAGCTAACACTTGAGGATATTATAACATCAATTAGGAGCTACTTTTAAAGACCGATTAGTCATTGCTAAATTAATCAGTGTTTTGAATATCATACATCTATTGATGATGATGGTTAATTTAGCGAGCGATTTAAGTGATTAGGTAATCGGGGTTCAAAGTAGTGGCCCTTAATATTATAATATCTAATGATGAATAATCATGATAATAGCGAATTGATGAATAATATCCTAGTATGGTACTATTAAATTTATAATGTCTCAAAAAAGGAACACTGTACAAAAATCTAAAAGTATTTATTATTGCAGTGGCGTCGAACAATTTTAGTAATCAAATAGGGGCTATGCCGGTACAGGGTTTTCCATATATTTTCTCTCCTATCTAGAGCGTTTATTTTAAAGAAATATTGAAAAATATCTGAGGTGAGTTGGGGTAGGTGCATACCACTGATCTTTGTATAGATCAGTGGTGCATACACAAAACTGACTAGTTCATCTTTATGTTTAATTGAAATAACGATTTGTCACTACAGTGAAAGAAACACATAGATATGCTTACAAAATTGATTGTGTTTTTTTGGTGACAAAATGCCGCACTTGCCTTGGCTGTTGGGGAAAGTGCGGCACAAGGTGCATATTCTCCATTATATTGCAATACCTTTATATTGGGGTAAGAGCGTTGTTCGGATTAAAATAACCTTCAGAGCGCTATTTACAATTCTAAAAAACGTTACAAACCCGATTATCTCGAAAAAAAAGTATATAGAATATCGTGAAAATGACGCTGTAAATGTTATTTCACCACGCGTACAGCTAAGATCTGTAGGCCTGGAAGTAGCTTAATGATGTCGGTTTTTAAGATATAGCCGATATCATCAACCAATGGAAACTTAAAAACAGATCTTAGGCTAGAAACTTTTATTCTGGCAAACTTTATTCGGCTTCGTCCTCTTGAGTGTCAGGATCATCAGCAAAACCTGACCAACATAATGCTTGACGCTTTTCTTTCCTGGAAATTTTATCAGCACCCAATCAGCTTCTCTCATATCTGCCATTTGCCGAGCTATTTCTCGAGTTTCCTCAGATTCTTTTTTAATTTCGTCAATTATTCCATCTAGAGATGCATCAGATTCAAGTTCACACATATTATCAATGGCTTCATCTTCATCAGTCTCCTCCATAACTTTTGGTTGGGGTTTCCTTGGTTTTTTCTTTGTGAGATTGTCTTTAGTCTTCTTGACTTTTTTCTTTCCAGTCTTGATTTTCTTTCAGATCTCTCTTCCATTTCTTGCAGCCTTTCTATTACTTCGTTTCTAGTTATTACTTCTGCATCGCTTGCAACTCGATATCTTATGTATTATTATTTTGCTTCAATGTTGCACTGCTGCTACTGGATTCTGGTTCAACACTCACATTATCAGTACTGGCCTCAATGCCCATATTATTGTCATTGTCAAAACTGGTCTCGGCCGTTACATGCGCGTTTCCAGAGATGGTTTTCCCATCTCTGGAAAGCTAGAGGGTCAAACTTTTCTTTGGGAACAACTGTGTTATCGAACGGATAGATCCCAGCCTTCCTAAATCCTTATGACTCAAGATTGGGTTTGCTTCCTCCCACTCCTCTTTTATCATGACTGCAAATGATTTATTTATAATTTTGTTTCCTGAGTTCAATCTGTGCCATTTAACCAGCTTCACATCCCAAGTAGCCTGCAATATCAAGCGGTTGCAGGATATGGCTTTAGTGAGAAGGCAATTTCAGGATTAAATTCGTTCTGCCATCGCTTTTTTACTAAATCGATTTTTACATGAGTAAGGTGGCCATCGTAGATCAGCAAGATCGGTCTACGGTCTCCAAACTGTTTGACCGAATTCTTTTTGAAATAATTGTAGAAAACGGAATTCTCTATCCATCCTCTTTTGGTTGCAGCATACGACATTGTAGGGTGAGCTGGATCTTGTTCATCGGCGGTCCATTCGTCATACACATCCTTCCCTTTGAAGATAATTAAAGAAATTGCTTTTTCGCATGCGGCACTGCATGCACATAACACCGTCGTATTGTCACGACCTGCGCCGCTGGTAGCGCGCAAAAACTGGTCTCATCCATCAATTTACGAAATATGCCAAATGCCTAACTCTAAAAGAGTAGCTTTGAGCAAATCAGAATATTCATGAATAATGAATGGGTCTTGGCACTGTCTTCTTTCGATCTCAACGTTCTTCTTTATCGACAGCCGACATTTCCGTTTAAAGCTAAGGAACCAGTCTTCACCTGGCGCTCCATTCTAGAACCGTGTTTTCAAACCATTCACTTTAACAAACTCTGCGACCTTCTCTAAGACGTCCCGCCTTGACAGGCCAAAACCCAATTTTTCCATGATCCTTATGGTGTTTGCAAATGTTTCTTCTTGCGCTAATGGAATGTCGGTCATTCTTCCCAAACTTGTACTCGTCACGCTTCGTCTGCCGCTAATATGATCACTCAGTTGATCTTGGCTCGTTTAATACTGATAGTTCAATTTCGGATGACCTCTAGAGCTCCTTTGGTGTAGTTGCTCGCTTTACTTGGTTTTCTTGTGTAATTTCGAGGCGTTTTTAACTAAAACAAAAAATATATGGTCATTAGTTCCGCTAAGATGGGGGTAAGAGCGTCACTTGACAGAGGCACTTACCCTAGAGGCTGCAAATTTGGGGTAAGTGCGGCATTAAGTTTAATTTTACAAATGTTGAATATATTTCCATTGTTTCACATACTCGTTTTAACTATTATTATCGCACAATAACACAAAAAAGTTGAAATATTGAATCCACCTGTTAACATCACACGACTAGGTCAGAGGTCAGATGTCACAACCTCCAGGAATGAGGTTGTCAAACCACTTGGAATCGATCAGTCAATATTGAAATTAAGAACCTGTGGCATATGCAACTTTTAAAACACCTTTTTGAAAATTTGGGGACTGGGTGACGCGGTTACCCCTATCGCGCAGTTACCCCAACTCACCTTAATCCCAACTTATGTTTTTTAAATGGATCGCACTGCATATGATTAATTTATCGGATGGTTCGTTCGTTACGAACTTCGAACGCCCGGAGAACGAAGCAAAATCATACCGTCTCATCAGTCTAACCTCCTTTCTCCTCAAAACAATGAAGAAAGTAATCAATCAATACATAAGAAGCAAAACTCTAACGAGAACACCGCTCCATCCTAGGCAGTTCACCTACCAAGCAGGCAAATCAACATTAAGTGCACCGCACTGTCTAGTTAAAGACATAGAAAATACAATCGAATGCAAAGAAATTGCTCTTGCTGCGTTTATTGATATAGAGGGAGCATTTGATAATACCTCACATCAGTTCATCACAAGAGCACTTCAAGAGTGGGAAGTTGAGCTCCCAATAATAATATGGACAGAAACAATGCTAAAGCACCGCTTCGTAACAGTAGAAATAAAAGGAGCGTCAACAACCGGCAGCACAGTAAAAGGGTGCCCTCAAGGAGTTGTTCTCTCTCCCCTACTGTGGACACTAGTAGTGGAGAAAATCCTTACAACTCTGAGTAGAGCTGGATTTATAGTTCTAGGCTACGCAAACGACCTAGTAGTAATAATAAAGGGCAAACATGAAGACGTAATTTCAAACTGCATGCAAACATCATCAATAATTGGAGTGAAGGGGAGGGACTCTGCCTAAATCCTAGGAAAACCATTCTTGTCCCGTTTACAAAAAGAATGAAGCTAGAAATGAGAGCGCCAATTCTACAAGGAACACAGTTAACTTTTTCCACCGAGGTAAAATATTTAGGGGTCACACTGGACCGTAAACTTACCTGGAACAAGCATCTAGAGAACACCATCTCTAAAGCCACAGCGGTAATCTGGACCTGGACATGCCGCAAACTTGTTTTGCAAGACATGGGGTCTAAAACCAAAAATGGTATATTGGATATACCAAACAATAATAAAGCCCACGGTTACCTATGCCTCGCTGGTATGGTGGCCAAAAATCCAGCAGGTCACCGCTCGGACCAAACTTAATAAAGTGCAAAGGCTGATATGCCTGGGAATAACAGGGGCAATGTCAACGTGCCCTACCACAACCTTAGAGGTAATGCTGAACATGCCGCCTCTTCATCTCAGTGTGAAGAGGGAGGCGATTATCAGTGCTCAAAGGCTATTCCAAATAGGCAAATTCAAGCCTGGGGATTTGACTAGTCACCTGCGCATCTTTGAAGAAATAAAACTGAAAAATGCCAGCAAACCAAGTGACCAAATGACGGTCATGTTGGACCTAGATGTCCCATTCGCAGTGGTTATTGATGACCGCCAATCATGGGAGAGTAAAACTACCTCAGGCCGTCAACGCATGGCTGTGGTACAAATATGGTTCAAAACTAGCGAAAGGAACAGGATTGGACATTTCAGGTCAAAACTGTAAGCTTTTCAAACCGCTAGGCAAATATATGACCATCTTCCAAGCGAAAGTGCTTGCCATAAATATATGTGCAGAAGAGTGCCTCACACAAGGACTTCACAGGAAGCACATCTACATAGTATCAGACAGCCAGGAGGCTCTAAAAGCTCTAAAAGCATTCAAGTGCATGTCAAAGCTTGTCTGGGAATGGAAGCAAACCCTAAAACAATTAGTAACACGCAACCAGTTAACTTTAATATGGGTTCCTGGTCATAGAGGCATATAGAGGGCACCGAATAAGCAGACTGCCTTGCGAAAAAAGGAGCTGGAACACCATATTATGGTCCAGAGCCCTACTGTGGCCTTATGAAGAGCCATATCACCGAAGAACTAAACAAATGGGAAAAAGACGAACTGTCGTCTTACTGCAGAAACACTCCAGGACTAAGACAGTCGAAAAGCTTTATCACCATCTCTGCGAAAAGAGCAGAACAGCTCTTAGACATGAACAGAGCAGATATTAGAACTGTCGCCGGACTACTCACTGGACACAGCCCGGTAAAGGCAATAGGCAAAGCAGAAGATGACCAATGCAGATTTTGCAATAATGCAACTGAAACTGCAGCTGCAGAACATCTACTCTGCCAATGCCCAACTCAAGTCTGCAAAAGGCTCAAGTACCTTGAAGGAGTACAGCTATCACCTCAAGAAGTGAGTCAACTACCTCCCAAGAAAATAGCTTCGTTTGGAAGAAGCCTACGTCTCTTGGACACAAATTAAGTTGTAGAGTCATGCACAAAATATCTGTAAAGGTAGCAGTGCCGGGCGGCTGAAACTAGTCGAAACGACTCCCCAGCAATTTATAAAGTTCCTTCTAAAGTTAAAAAAAATACACATAATGGTGATATCAAACAAGTAAACAAAGATAAGCCAAACATTCTTTATGCTTCCGCTGATAAAGGTCCATACATTGTTTACATGGAATCCACTGAAAAAGTGGGTTTCAATGAGGGCAAGGCGAACAATATTAAAATTGCCAGGGATATATTCAATCTTAAATTAGCCAACGTTAGAAAAATAGATAATAAAGGTTTAAATAGAATTTCAATTGAATTTATTTCTTATAACTCTGCTAACCAGTTTGTAAATAATCAAACCCTAATAGTCAAAGGCTACAAGATTTTTATACCTTTCAATTTTGTTACTGCCAAGGGCATTGCTAGAGGTGTTGATTTTGACATATCCGAGGAAGAGCTTCTTAAATGTTGTAGCGTAGATGAAAAAATAGAAATTCTAAACGTTAAAAGACTTAATAGAAAAATCATAAAAGATAAAGTAGTCTCCTATCTCCTATGGACCGACTGGGACAGTTCTTTTCACCTTTAAAGGGGTCAAGTTGCCTAGAGCAGTAAATTTTTATAATCTTTTATTTAAAATCATGGTATATGTTCCACCTGTTACGCAGTGCTTTCGATGCTTAAGATATGGACATACAAGATCCAACTGTAAGGCCAAGGAACGCTGCTTCAACTGCGGTGAATCCAAGCATTTGGAGGATGGTGAAGATTTTTCATGTAAATCATCCTGTTTTTTTTTGTAAAGAATCTCATAAAACCGCGTCAAAAATCTGTCCAGAATATACTAGGCAAAAAAACATAAAAGATATAATGGCCTTTGAAAACTTGACCTTTTTGAAGCTAGTGAAATATGTAAAAAAACATACACTCCTAAAGGAGATTTTGTTTTCAATGGGGAAGACTTACCTACATGGAATAATAAATCTAATATTTCCTATTCCCAACGTATTTCGGACTCAACCCTAGAGTCTTTTGAAAGGAGGACCTTAGCTTTCAAATCCAATACCATTAAACGTACCTTTCAACAAGTACTTTCTAGTAATTTTAATACAAAAAGAATAATTCAGAAAAGCAAAGATAAAGAAGCATATGAAGAAAGTTCATACACACCTAATGGAAGACTTATTGATGCCTCATCTCAATCTTGGATATCCCAACATAAACCTACATATTCACAAAATGTACAAAACCAACGGCCTAACACAAATTCACAATTTCAAAACATAGACTTTTTTTCTAGTAAGATCAACCTAGATATGGTTATTGAATTCATAAGGAATGCTTCAGGCTTCAGTAGAGCAATCTAATATTATGAGAGGGATCTTGCTGTCCGAGCGGTGCCCTGGGACCTACATGAACCTGGACCAGCACTCCGACTACTGACAGGGAGTTCCCCCTATTTTCTTTAATATCTTACCTATCTATTAACATTCAATCCGTCAAATTCAAAGAAATACTTAAAAATCATTCAATGGAACATTCGTAGCGTTCTATCTAATCTAGACAATTTAAAGAATTTAATATTTAAGGAAAACCCAGATATACTCCTTCTTAATGAAACTTGGCTAAAACCTACTCGTAATTTTTCTTTAAATTCATACCACATTATTAGACAAGACAGAGATGACGGATATGCAGATGTCGCAACATGTATAAAAAAAAATATCCTTTTCAATAAGATAAAAAGTTTTCACTCTGAATATGTTCAATACATAATTATCCAAGTGGGTGATACACTTATAAAAAATATATATGTCAGCAGAGATTCTGCCATGGATGAGAACCTGCTTAAAAGCCTCTACGAGCATACTGAATCACAGAACAGCGTGTTGATGGGTGACCTCAACTCCCATCATCCGATGTGGGATAATCCGCCCACTAATAAAGGAGGTAAAACAATAAGTGACTTTATCTTAGCTAAGGACCTTGTAATTATGAATAATGGTTCTGCCACCTTATCAAGGATAAAAATAGATTTACCCAGACTTTCACTTCACCATATATATTAAGAAATTATGCCAAAGCGGACTGGAACGCATACCATGACAAAATCCTTTTATTTACTTTAAATGCAAATCCAAATATGGAATATGACGATTTGACCAATATAATGAATTTAGCTGCCGAGGAATCTATTCCCTATAAAAATTGTGGGAGGCTTCAGAAAAACGGTAACCCATGGTGGGACGAAGAATGCTCAGATAGGATTCGGAGAAGGAAGGGTGCCATAAAAAAATTTAACAACTTTCTCACTTTAGATAACTACATTTCTACTAAAAAAGAAATTGCTTTTGCCAGAAAAAATTTAAGGAGGAAAAAGAGAGAAAAGTTTGTTCTGTTTTGTGAATCTCTAAATAGAGACTGAAATATAAAATATGTCTGGAATAAGGTAAGGAAATTCTCCAATAATGATAAAAACAGTAATCGTTTCCGGACGGATGACAAGATGAAACACAATATTCAGCTAAATATGGCCTGCATTAGCATTGATCCAAACTTTTCCCCAAATGTTATAAACCACCATAATGACATAAAACTATTCAGCATGCATGAGCTAGATAATGCTTTGAAAAACAAAAAATTGTCTGCACCTGGTTTGGATGACATTGCATACCCCATGTTAAAGTACCTGCCTCTCAGAGGAAAACAGATCCTACTAAATTCCTTCAACAAATACCTATTCGGAGGAAGAATCCCAGACTCCTGGAGAAAACATAAAATCATTAGTTTGCTAAAACCAAATAGAGATGCATGCTAGCACCAAATAAATGTGAAGCCATATGGTCACGAAGGGTAGGAGAAAAGTTATCCTCCCCCTATTATATATAACAATCATATTATCAAATTTCAACAGCAAGTCAAATATCTAGGAATTATTTTGCATCAACACTTAAAGTGGGATTCACATATCGAACAAATCACAACTAAAGCTAAAAAAGCTCTTAATGTCTTGAAGGCTATCTGCAGAGTCTGGTGGGGTGCAGACCCCTGTACTCTGTTGATCATTTTTCATGTCTTGGTTAGGTCCCACTTAGACTTTGGAGCTTTCTTTATCAAGCCAGCCAGTAAAAAAAGCCTAAATAAGATAGATCTGGTTTTCTACGAAGGGTTACGTATTTGCTTGGGATGTATGAGATCAACGCCTAAACTTGCAATTCTTTCCGAAGCAGCAACCTTGGGCCCTGAGCAGAGAAGGAAATTGTTGTCAATTAAATACACGTCTACGATCGTGGCTATCTCAAACCATCCTATAACCAAACTAATTTTAGATTGTCGCAGACAACTTGTTAATGGGCCAGTGTTTTATAGAAATAACAATGTTCCTTATCTGATCTCAGCTCTTCAACATTTTCTGCCCTTTTGGAATAAAATTTACAAAATTATCAATTTTCCAAGTTACGAGGTAGACTCTGAATATTTTCCCCTCTAAAAGTAATTAACTGTAACATAAAAAAAGATGATCTTTTGATAAATGCCAGATTTGCTTCAATCAAAGAAAAATACAAACACACTTTCACTTTCATTTATTCAGATGCTTCAAAGAAAGACAATAAACTTGGCTATGGTATTTATATCCCGGATATAAAATATCGATTTTCATCCAGGCTTCCTGATTCTATTGGTATCTGCAAGGCCGAAATTGTAGCTATCCACGATGCTGCCAGAGTGGCCATCCAGAAATTACCAAAAAGTGTAAAGTGCTATCCAGAAAATTAATTCCAATCTTCATAGTGCTGCAGCTGATTATTGGACTCTGAGAACAAAGAAACTTATTTTTTTGATCCATCAAGAACGGTTTTGACATTAGACTGGCTTGGATTCCGGGTCATTCTGGTACCGCTGAAAACACAGAAGTCGATGCCCTCGCCAACCTTGGTAGAATCTTAAATGTACCAAAGCAGATGACCTTAGACATTAAAGAGGTATACAACAACGTTGGACAAAATCTACACACTCAGTTTAAAAGTGATTGGAAACTTTCGATACTTAACAAAAATCATGAGTACTCTAGGGTTCAGTCCGAATTCACAGGTAAAAAGTGGTTTGCCAGTTTTCCTTATAAAAATAGAAGACATATTACTACCATTATTAGAATGCGGACAGGTCACTGCCTAACAGGGGAGCACCTATACAGAATAAACATAAGGGATAACCCCCTTTGTGATTGTGGTAAGGTTGATGATCTTAATCACATCCTATTTGAATGTCCCATCAACTTCATTGCAGGCCTTAACTTATATAATGAATTCATTCATATGAAATTTAGTACCTCTATTACAGTCTATTCTATATTATCATTCCCCAAAGAGGGAGCAATTAACCTTATAATGCGCTTTCTAAACCGCAATAAAATTAAACTGTAATGCTCAACTTAAACCCTCTCCTTTTATTCCAGATTCCGTGCTGTCTGCGTGTGTTATTTGTACATGTTGAACCTTTGTTGTGTACGTTTTTACTAATATCCTAAAGGCCTTGTAATCACACCAAGCTTAAGTTTTTACGTTGCTCAATACTGCTAATGATTTTAGCCTCACAGCACTTTGAACTTCTTCAGCTATTCATTTGATAAGCCAGGGGTCAAGATATGGTTGCGAGCCAGACAACGCGTGGTCCCTATGGAATCGAGCTGGCAATTGCCTAGAAGCAAAGCCATCAACCCAGACAGAAAGAAAGAAAGAACTTTCTTCCTCGGTATATGGCAATTTTTTCCGAATCATCAGAACTAAGCCCGCATATTTTTCATTCATTGGACATTTGATTTCTTGCAGATTTTATTCCTTTATCTTTGAAATTGACCGAGAAAAGTAAATGTGTAGGAACGAAAAATTACACAAAAATGCTTCTTCCTTTTACCTCCACATCGAACTTAGGGTTAGTTTTCCTGCTTTTTTTCGGATATTTTTTAAGATTAAAGTGAGATATATGAAACATTAGGAAAACGTGAACTGTCTAATGATTGAAGAATATACAGGGCATTCCAGTTAAAAAAAAGTTAACTACTTGTCACTTTTCCCAGCTTTTCGATGCTCATTATTTCCTTTATCTGATGATAAATCCTAGCGGTAGAAAATCCTGCAACTTTTTTCCTATCCAAAAATAAAGGATAGAACCTCTATGAGGGTAATGATCTATAAAACTGGGAACTTCATTTTATTTTTTATGTTACGTTACAAGAATATGAATGACGTAAAATTAGGTAACGTAAAATTCTAAAAAAAGACAGTCCTCGGTTACATTGAAGACGGCAATACAAAAATTTATTACGGTTTAACTATTATACGTTTAAATTTTCGATACAATTTAGAGTTGAAAATCAATCAAATCTCTTTAAAATACAGAAAAGCTTTCAGGCGATACGTTATGCGTAATTATTATTATTGTTTAGTTTTAATTTAATTATTATACTTAATTATGATACGTTCCACCATGACCTAAATAATGCGACATTTATAAAATTTTGCAATGTTATGGCAATTATCGGCCATCACTTCAATAACTTGCCACTAACCGAACAAAATCGATTTTTTTTCATGTTTTGTGACGGTTTAATAACCGTGAACATTGAAAATAAAAACATTATAGAAATTAAGTTAGCGTGGAGGTTAAACTAAAAGTAAAGTATCATTAACGGTGTTTTTGATAACGTAGTGCAGATAAAATAATTTTCTAAATTCCTGCATTTTTGAAATTAGTCCGTGCCGATGGCGATCGTTAGCACAACCATTTCCGTTTTCGACTGCGTTTTACAGTAATTTCAACAAGTTCAGTAAACAAATAGTAGGTAAGTAAATATTAAATGCTTAAAATGCATATATATTTAATTTAAATTATTTATAAATATACAGAACATAATACTGAATTGTTTTAATATTGCATATTGTCGGCGAATTTATTTATTATCCTATATTTAGTCCTAATTTGTATTTTTTTTTGAGCCCGGAATTAACATTACCAACTGCTCAAAAATTCAAAAATGCACCCATTCCAAATGAAAAATAAAATTTTTGACATCAAATAGGGGGAATCAATTCCTGATGAAATAATATGAGGAATCCTGTTTGAAAGAAGTTCAACTGCTTTTGAACACTCTGTATAGTTGAAAACCTGTACAAAACCTACACTCTTGACACGAGAGAATATTTCTATTTACTAGTTTTATATTGGCAATAATTAACTACTCTAAAATTAGGTTACAGCGTTGTCAGAGAATATTGCATTTCCCAAATTTTTTCAATGACACCATTGGTTAATTTATTTACATTTCGAAAAAAAATGCATCGTTGTCCTAGGACCCTACAAACACTATTCAAATATTTTCAGATACGTTTATGTACACAATATTCCAAGTTTTGAAATTTACTCGTTGTCTGTTGGCACATTCTCTATGTTTTTTTAGAATCCTTTACGGCGTTGTCAAGAACACTTTTCTTCTAAAAATTTTATAAAAT
>MU182140.1:411658-436010 GCA_016904865.1 Pissodes strobi
CACTAAGAACCCTTCCCCTACTCTGCTCTGGAGCCCCATTTGGAACCGTGTGAGCATTACATCAAATGGGGTGAGCCTGTCTAGCACTTCAAAAGGAAAATTCCAAAGTAACTTCGCTTTCTTCCTCTATCTTTTCCTTAAGAATGTCGCTAATCATATTCTTTACAGCGTTTCAGTTCTGCAAGCTGCTCGTCATTTTGTCTATAATCGTTTCCGGCCTTATGGGTCCGATCTTAGCTGTGCAGGAGTCGTGATGCGCTCCCCACCTAGGGCAATGGAAGAGTGTGTGTTCTGCGCTGTCCACCTCACCACAGTACACGCACTCGTCGTCTGGAGTCTTTCCGATGCCATAAGTATACTCACGAAAACATCCGTGCCCCGTGAGAAACTGGGTCAGAAGATAATCGGTCTCCCCGTGCTTTCTGTCCACCCATGTTTTTATGTTGGGTATCAACTTGTAAGTCCATCTGCCCTTGCTACTATCTCGCCATCTATCTTGCCATTCTGTCATGGTGATCTCTTCTGCCTCCTGGCGTGCGATGCCCTTCGATTGTGTCGGTGCTTGAGCCACTTTCATGGCCTGTCTGACAATGAGGTCCATTGGGGGGGTTTCAGCGATCACCAGGATAGCATCAGTTGAAGTAGTGCGGTATGCTCTGCAGATGCGCAGAGCAGCCTGTCGTTGTACCCTCGTGTGTATGTTCCGGACTTTTGCGATGTTCATAGTATGACCCCATACAGGCGCGGCGTACATTATGATGGATCTAGCCACTGAGCATATTAGTTTGCGTTTGTGCTGGTCTGGGCCGCCTATGTTGGGCATTAGTCGTGCAAGGGCCATCATGGCGTTGCTTGCCCTTTCGGCCGTGTTTCTGATGTGTGGGACGAAGGTGAGCTTACTGTCTAGCCACACTCCCAAGTACTTGATCTCGGTTTTAGGTGAGATAATTCTGCCCATGATGTTCAGGTTTCTACTTTGGACAATTCTCCTGGAGGTAAGGATGACAGCCTCAGTCTTATCTTCACATAATTCCAGTTGGTTGGCTCTGAGCCAACTCCTTATACCTACTATTGACTGGTTTATTTTGTACTCACCTTCATCTATATTCTTGGCAAGCACCACCAGGGCGACGTCGTCCGCGTATCCGATTAAAGTCACTCCTTTGGGTTGCGGAAGATTCAGCAATCCGTCATAGAGGATGTTCCACAAGGTTGGCCCTAGAACGGAGCCCTGCGGAACCCCACAATTCTCCCTTCTTCCTTCCGCCTCCACTATTACTGTCCTGTCCTTAAAGTATTCCATAATCAGATTGACGATATATGGTGAGGTGCCTCTCTTCTTCAGCTCCTTTATGATGGCCGGCCATGAGGCCGAGTTGAAAGCATTTTTGACGTCTAATGTGACCACTATGCCGATATCTCTATGTCTTATGCTTCTTTTATAAAGGGCAGGTCTGATTGTGTCTAGGGCTTTCATTATTGCTGTTGTAGTGGACCTACCTTTTCTAAAACCGAACTGCCTAACGCTCAGTGTTTCGCCCAGATTTAGGTCTTCATGTAATCTAGCCAGGATGACGTGCTCTAAGAGTTTGCCTCCTGAGTTTAACAGACATAGTGGTCTGAAATTTTGCTCCTCATTGTTGTGCTTTTTGGGTTTCTCCATTAACACTAGTATTGCCGTCTTCCACGGGCGAGGGAAAACTCCGTCCGTTAGTGCATTTGCTAGGGGTTTGAGGAGTAGTTCTGGTTCTTTTGTTGCGATCAGTTTAATGATGTCAGCTGGTATGCCATTCATACCAGGGGCTTTGTTTGACTTGAGTTTACTGGCCGCAGTCGCGATTTCATTGATTGTCAAATTTGGAACTACTGTCTCGCTGTGGTGTGTCTTATTCCAGGTGTTAAATGGTCTGGTAGGGAACAGTTCTTGGGCTACTTCTAGGGATTTTGACATCGTTAAAGCCCTATGCGTACTCGTTACCTTCAATCTCCTCGTCGCGATTCTATAGCCATCGCCCCAACAGTCTAAGTTAATATCGTCGCAGAGCTTCCTCCAGCAGTTCCTTTTAGACTTGTTTATCGCTATTCTAAGTTTCTTTTTGTGGTCGGAGTAGTTTTCTCTGTCTAAGTTTGCTCTAGTTGTATCTTTCCGGTTGTTCCTAGTCATTTTCCTCCTTAGGGCGAGGCAGGATCCTCTGAGCGCGGCAATCTCGTCGTTCCACCAGTATGCTGGTTTCCTGTGGTTTGTGTGGGGTTTTTTCTTTGGCATTGATGCGTTGCAGAGTTCTGTCAGTAGCTGGTCTAGTTGTTCCGCGGACTCTGGGGGAGGTCCTCGTGTAGCTGTGGCAATCGCCTTGTCAAGCTTCTCTTGGTTCAGCCTTTTAACATTCCAGCTCGATCTGACTTCGTCGCTGTGAGTGGTACGTATGCCATTCTCTACCTCAAAGTAAATGTACTTGTGGTCACTCAAGGATTCTGATTCCAGCACACTCCATGCTCGAATTTTGGTGTTGACTTTGCCCCTGGACATAGTCAAGTCTACAATCGAGGAGGCTCCCTCTCTCGCGAAAGTGGGGTCCTCGCCAACGTTTTGGAGGACCAGGTTGTGTGTTGCCATCCATTCCAGTACCATGTTGCCCTTGATGTTGGTGGTGCGCATACCCCAGTCTGTTGCCCAGGCGTTGAAGTCGCCTGCGATGATAGTGTCTTTCAGGGATCTGTCCAGAAGACTGCCAAGGGCGTCCAGTGACTGGTTGAATACCTCTGGGGTAATGCTAGGTGCAAAGTAGCAACTGATGATGATGTAATCTTGAAGTTCCACCCAAACGAAGCCCTCACTTGACCCGAAATTCAGGCTTGCTATTTCACGGTTTCTCATCCTCAGGGCAGCATCTTTTTTCTGGTCCACTTGCCAGGGTGTGCCACTTACCCCACTTACCACTAACCCAAACTAACCCAAACTAACCCAAGCCATACCCAAGACATGCCCAAAGTGAAGAAAAAAAACTGTTTGAAAACATAACGTTCAAAAAATAAAAAATAAAACCGGCGGGAATCGAACCCGTGACCATCGGATCAGAGGCTAACCATCTACACCACTGCGCCACCACGTACTTGGAAGCAATTGATTGCACCATTAAGACATGGGTAAACTAGCAACATTCATCAACATTCCGACCTGTGTTTCAGCACCGTTCTAACATTCTGGTACCGATCTCGGCACTTCGCTTTAATTGGCGAAACGAATCCAAATCGACCAATGAAATTTACACGTAGTGCCGAATCCTATACCGGAATGTTTAAATGCAACCCGGGCAGCCGTATCACAAGCACAGGATTTGGCTACAGCAGTAAAAGACCTGTTGAAAGCAATTCATTGGATCGTAAAGACATGGATAATTTTGCAACAGGATTATCGTTTCGACTGCAGTTAGCCGTTTCTGTCAATCACGTTTCACGTCAAGCAAAATAGCATACAAATAAAACAAAAAGATGGGAATCACTTGGGAACATGGGAATTACAACCGCGCATGAAGATAGAAATCTACATTTAAATTGTTTAAGTAACGAGAATACAAGAAATCTGTACGTAAAACAGGAAGCATGAATAATGAAACATTGTGTTTGTCTTCTAAATAATAGAGGGCAGACAAGTATCGAATTCAATACAGTGGCTTTATACAGAAAGCCACTGTAAAGCCACTGTAGAATTCAAATAAAATCAATTTCGAATTGAAGGACATGATGGACTAAAAATGTGTATATTTTCTAATTCATACAGCAGAAAGTCCCGGAGCGTACTAAATATATTTATTGCTATATCGTAAGCAAAAAATTGATATAAATATATCGATATATTCTTCTAAATATATCGATACTTATATCGTTGCCATATCTAATCCTTAATAGGGTTAACACTGTTAACAGGCAATAAATTACTTAAGCCGCGTTCGTTTTTGTCATCTTTTTCCTCGATTTGCTCTGAAAATTTGACACTGTCACGAGTTCTGTGTATTTAAACGGAAAATCCAAGTCACGTGCCTGTCAAAATGTTAGAGCAAATCGAGAAAAAGATGACAAAAACGAACGCGGCTTTAGGTTACGCAAGTCATATTTTTAACCTATGACTGGAGCTTATGTCGCCTGCTGACATTTTGAACCAATAACTAAATAACAATCAGTAAACCCCAATCAAAATGCATATATATAATAAACCATACCTCTTTTTTATATACAGAGAATAGCATTCAAAAAGATGATACCCAGGATATTCCCTATAGGACTACTATGCTTTCTAATTTGCTGTGATAAGATATGTGCCAAAGATGCCAGCATTGAGGAGGAAGAATACGAAGCTCGAAACTTTTTGATTCTGCTAAACAGGCAGACCGAGAGGGACGCCAATAGGCTTGCCATCGTGGAGTGGGCTTATGCTTCCAATTTGACAGATGAAAACTTAAAAAATCGGGTAAATAACTAGCCAATTAATATACATAAAGAACATTTAGCGAATTAGGCAACCCACTAAAACCGTTAATTTTTACTCTACAGCGGCCATCTTGGATTCATTTGACAGGATCCTGGCTTGCTTAATAATTAGATGTTCCTCGCGGTGTAAACAAAGTATACATTTGAGGGGTTTATATCCATCCATTTACTCTGATACTCTGCATCTAAACTGTGTGTATTTAATTTATTTCTAATATCTATTAAAGTTTTCCTTTTCCAATAGTTAGCAGTTTCATCGGAAATAGCAAAAAAGGAAAAAGAGGCATGGCAAAGAGTCACACAATTCAACTGGCAACGTTTCTCGGACTACAGTTTAAGGAGGCAGTTCCAGAAATACTCAGTGCTAGGCACGCCAGCTTTACCGGAAGACAAATTTAAGCAGCTCAGTAAAACTATCAGCGATATGGAGGCGATTTATTCAAAGGCTAAGATTTGTCCCAAGGATAAGAAAGCGAATGACGGTGAAGATTGTAAACTGAGTCTTGAACCAGGTAAGGTGGTCTTTAAACAAATAATGTGTGTCATCCATACATCTTTCAATTTCAATTAATTCCAACTCTAGCTATCTGTTGTCGTTATGGTTAATAGTCGTTTTGTAACAATGTCAAGCAAAAGAATCGTCATTAACTTGCTACACGTTTTTCCTATTAAAGTTAGCAAGTGAAGATTTTATTTAAGAAAAAACAAACCTAGCACCGGAGAGTCGTGTTTGCAAAGCCCGGCTCCGGTAGTGGAGTCGTAGCGCGCCACCAGTTCTTCCCAACTAAACTGGAAAAGCTCTGCTGGTGTTGTACGGGGTTGCTAGGCACGCTTATCAAACAAAGGAAAATTTTTCTTAAAGGGTTAAGGCAAAGGAATGTCGAAAGACTATTAGTAATTAATAACTAGGGTACAATGTGAAGATTGTACGGAGACCAAATCTGTTGTTACTCGGTACTGTATACCTTACAACTAAATGCTCTAAACACTACAATCCGAAGTAATCACTTTGGTTTACCTAAGCTTATTACAAATACGTATGCGTGCGCTGGTAGCTGCACCAATTATAAATGTAGCAATAATAATATGTATTGATAAATGACCACAATAATTATATCAATCGACTAGATAAACCAATGAATACATGAAGAATAAAATTAATGAAAGCTATCTTAGAGCTTGGCGGTCAATGCTAGGGTGAAACTAGCCGAGGACTCGATAGCCCGGTGTTAAGGCTTGTAGCCCGGTGATAGAATCGGCTGTCGTGTAGCCCGGAGGTAGAATTGGCCCGGAGAATCGACGGTCTCGATCTTGTACAACGAACTCGGAAAGCCTCTAGTGCAGTATTTAAATCCCGATAAATCGGTCGTGTCAAAACACAAACTAGAAACCAACACAATATTCCCAAAAAGGGTAGTATAAAATACAATACTAAATGCTGAGTCACTATGACTGCACTAAAGCAAACCTTGTTTTCACCTCGAAGGGTATTTCTAGAAGGACCAATTCATCGGTTCAATTTGCTGAATTTGCCTTTTTCCACTTCCACGGAATTAGAGAACCAACGTCAGATAAGAAGTGATAGAGCTGAAAAAATGCCAAGCGCTTCGATACGAGGAATAATTCTAAGATAATAAACGACTTAGTTCTCGTTTATTATGGTTGTAAAACAACGGCGGGAGCCATTAATGAGCTGAAATTAAATTGTCCAAGAAATACTAGAGAATATTCTCCAACAAAACGGTAAACTTTTAAAAATCTAAATCGATAGCAGCAATTATGGGAAATAGCCCATTCCTACTACCCAGTGCTGCCAACAGTACCAACCGAATATTGCTAGTATTGCAGCAGGCCGCATGGAAAGATAAATATAAATATCTGAAACCAGCCAGAGGTCCCAAAAAATTTTATCAGAAGTTGTCCAAAGGTATGAAATATTTAAACCGAAAATAAAGTATGAATTTGACGGATCTAATGAAGCTTAAAAGCAGGTTTTATTAACACAATTCTTAAAAATATAGAACGGTTTGCTGGCCGTTCTACGGTAATTATAAATTAAGCAAAGTTATACTAATAACATAATATCCTATTTTAGTGATTTGATCAAACCTAAGCGATCTGTGGTTCGCTTATCAACTAAAATAAATATAGTCATAAAGTGCCTGATGGCTACATAAGAGAAAGGGATGATCAAAATAGTTAATCAAGGTCACAACAGTGTTATAAAAGCTAATACATATATATCGTTAACCTATATTTAGAATAAAATTAATTTACATTAATAAATGCGGCAACCTTAAGCTTATTGACAGCAAATCGAATCAATAAATTTAGAATTATTTAACCGAAGAGTATTGACCTCTTTTCAATAATTCTTACCGCAAAATACAGCATTTTTTGTGCTCAATGCAGCACATAATATGAAATTTAAAAATATTTTACACTGGACAATTCGGACTGTTACAAACTGCCCTAATATGACCACAGTCGTTTGGAGCATGAAAGTAACAAAACAGACGATTTTTTAAATGGAAACTGATAAGGAATCACACATTTCAAAGTGCTAAATAAAATGGGTGTTGAAAAATACTACTCTATTTAGACATAGACATATTGAGAGCGTATTTGGTTTGACACTATGACTTGACAGATGAGAATGACAGGATACCTTAGTACTTTTCAACATTAGTGTTGGACAGTTGATTTCAACACTGTATGATATTAATCGTCTTCTTAAGAATCAAAATAGTGCTTTTCGTAGTGTACATTATTTGTACGAAAGTATGTTTTCAGCACTTGTTATGTAATATACTATTTCACACACATTCAGAATACTATTGTACGGCGTTTATATAATTTGCATTTGGTTTCAGAGTTGACCAAAATTTTAGCCACTTCTAGAGATCCCGAGGAACTGAAACATGTTTGGTTGGAATGGAGAAATACTGTCGGACCAAAATGCCGTGGATTATACAAAGTAAGCAAAAAAAAATTATTTCACATGTTTCCTCAAATTAATTTTTGTGCAAAGCCAGATAAACAATATACTAACTAAACTTTCTAATAAAACGTAATAAACCCTCTACGTACTTATTGGTACTTAAATAACATACCTACTTTTTCTATATTTCCAGGAATACGTAGACCTCTCCAACGAAGCAGCGAGGCTGAATAACTTTTCCGACGTTTCACAGTACTGGCTCGACGACTACGAAGATTCCAACTTCAAGAATGTCGTCCAAAGTTTGTGGGAACAACTTAAGCCTCTATACCTCCAAATTCATGCCTACGTTAGAACCAAACTCAGAGAAAAATATGGAGATATTGTCACCGAAAAGGGACCGATTCCTGTCCATTTACTTGGTAAACAAAATGATAAACATTGATTGATCGATAGTTAAGCGTGTCGACGGCTAGTTCTATTTAGAGGACTAGAGAGCCCCCTGACACCCTCCTACTTTAGCTTCTCGGTCTATGGGTGAATAGGGAAAAGGTATGAGAGCTATTCAAGCAGTGCGCCCGGGAGATAGTGAAGATACACTGCTGCGGTGGTCAAGCAATTATGGATTAGTGAGAAAATAAATCATTTAGCAGTATTATCTCCGCAATGAATTACCTAAATAAAATACGGGGTATGCTAGCACTAATTATTTTAATGGGATACTCATTTAATTATCGAATACATACAGCAATATCTGTTTCCAAATATACAAGCACTCTACGCCTTATGATTTAAAACTAAACTTACTATCGAACGCTAGCACTGAATTGGTTTACTGAAATACTAATGAAATTCTTGCAACCTTACAACAATAAATGTTTCCAAATATGCAAGCACTTTACACATTATGATTTAAAACTAAAATTACTGTCTAACGCTTTAGACCCGTTAACCCGGAACCTGCCAACCTAGCCCCCATTGCTTCTGTTTGACCACCTTCTCCATCGACGGATGACGAGTTTCAACAACGTTTCTTTACATTACTTTTCGAACAGACGACATGAATTTAGTTAATTACTTAGATAGTTATTTCCACGAGCCTTTAAACTGTAAGGCCCTAAATTCGGTTTGGTCACAACTAAGACCATAGTACAAACTAGAAAATTACGATTTTATTATAAATTTCTCGTGCCCCATTCGGGCATTACGGCCCACTACAAATGATATTTCAGTTGACTAATTTTTCACCGGTAATTTCACGCTTTTTAGCAGCTTTTTGACGCATTTGTTCCCCAGAAAAATCCAGAATCGGTACACGTGCACCAAGAAAACACGTGCCGGGTTACGCAAACACCCCAATTTTCGGCGAAAACAACTACTCGAGTTTTAACTAGTTTTATATTCCAATCCAAGTATTCAAAATTTTCCATGCCAAGCTTAGGTGCGGAAATTTTAGCTCACACATGTGTTTCAAAGTGCAAGCGGTTACGTGAACCTTTTAAGGTCATGATTTTTTTGTCTTTCGTTTTAATTCGCTGGGACTGGAAATTAGAACTGCCCCTGACCAGTGGCTTTCTTTTTGGAACAAAGTTTGGGGGATCTGCGTTTTGAGGCTTGCGTTTAATGTTAGCTAGTTCTTGAAGTTAGTTTTCTCTAGTTGTTTGATGCAGTCGAATACAAAATTATAAGTCACCGCGTTTTAAAATCGAATCCCGAATCGTGTGAAGTTAAACACCATGCCGTTTATTGTAAGTTTATTTCAATGGTAAGTGGTTTTATTTTTATCCAAGCGGTGTTAGTTGCATACTTTTATAAGGCATAATGATCAACTCTTTTTCGCGATTCTGTCATTACTTCATGAGAGTTAAACTTCCAATTCGTTTTTAAATCTTGTTAATAAAATAAACTTATTATTTTATTTGAACGTTTTCTGCCTGGGTTTTTTATTCGAGACAAATTGTTGAAACAATTCTTAAAATAAATCAGGTGCTGGTCCTTGGTTCGTCACACTAATGACAATGACATCTGATCACCTGAAATCTGCTGATGGTGTTTTAATTTTGACAATTATACCCTTTGTGCTAGGACATGCGCATACAAAATCGATTTACAGGCTGTAGCCTCTCCTTTTAAGTTTTTCCTCTCTGGTAACATGTTGTGCATAATACGATCCTCTACAATCCTGCGGCACTATGCTATATTAGCCGCTTCTGATTGGTGGGTTAACGCCACTTTAAAGTACTGTAAACTCTTCACGCATAGCCCACCGCTCTCTTCGCTCGCTCCGGGGCGCAACCAAACAAAACTAACTGAAACAAACCCAAATTAAAAAAAAAAACAAACAAAACCTTAAAAAAGTGAAGGAAACATGTGTTGCCCCTAAGGAGAGCTAGAAGGAAGGAGAGCAATCGACAATGTCCGAAATTCGGATTTCTGGTCATACTTTTGTAATAGTTCACAAGCTTGTCATAGTTGGCGCTGCGATCCCATGTGATAAGTTTTTAACACGGTGTCTTATGGAGAATATGTGATTGTTTCGCGATTTTTGTTGAAAAAACTTGGTGTTAATTGTGTTTTATTACGTTTATGTGATTAACTATAAGTTTGGACAAAGTTAATCTAAGCAGAAGTTGTTTTGTACTTTGCATCATGAAAGCTGATTGTTTTTATTGTATATCAGGAAAATTATGATAAATGTTGTATCATATTCATCAATATACTCTCTCTGTATGCTTGTGAATAATACAGTAATGATTTCTAATTGTTTTCAGATATTAATTATTAAGAATAAAATGTTTTGCTCATTGCAAATGCAAATACTCTTATAGGTTAGAGGGTAACCTAAAATAAAACAACATATAAATATAAACATTTTACCCTAGTTTCTTGTTCAAAAAATAAATGATGAAAAATAATGTGAATAACATATTTTATTAATTTTTTACACAAACGCGAAAAAATTGTCTATAGAACTAAACTCGTTATTTTAAGCAAAATTATTAACAGATTCTAAAAAGTATGGAAAAACATCTGATGAAAAAAATTAACTACTTTAAGTTACAGCCTCTAAAAAATGAAATGGCAACGAGCGAATGGAGCAATATCGCTAACGATTTATTGTCCCAATTTTTATAGATCTTGGCTGCCCATTCTAAACAGGAAGACTTGACAAATACACAAATAAAATGTTTTTCTTTTAATTTGCCGTCACCGAGACCGCACTACGATGGTTAAGATACAGCTTATACACTAAAGCTGTGGTTAGAGGTTAAATAACATCAAATAATACGTTTCCAATAAAGAAAAAGTGAAAAATGTCCAATATGTCCATAAGAAACCATGTATTTTTCGTACCACATAAGACACGGACGCCCTCTGGCGGTGAGATCTTAAGCTCATTTACCGTTGACAAACCATGACCAAATTATTAACATTGCGTTTGATCTCCTTCCCTCTAGCCCTCCTTAGTTGCCCCCGACGGGAAGTGAACGCGGGCCGTCCGTGCTACCACTAGACCCTCTAGACCTGCTGGAATAAACTGACTGGGCCGTAGATAAAGTGAAAGTGACGTTAATCCACCAATCAGAAGCGACTAATATAGAAGAGTGCCGTATGATTGTAAATGATCTTAAAATGCACATGTTGTATCGGGATCAATTCTGCAAATACCGGTTAGCCGCCATAACCCGTCATGATTGATCCATGGATTCCCTAGTTTTTAGTGGCGTTAGCCCAGTCTTTTGAATCTTACTACTAAGCGTGGAGCAAATTTTTAACTTGAAATTCGTAAATCGTAACTGAAGTTGGAAAACGTCACGTGCTGCATAATTACAAATAATTTATGAAAGGAGTAGTTTATCCGCGTTAATTTTACAGGCGTCTTCTTTTTTATTCGGAATTTCATATGAGGAGAACCAGCAATTTGAACAGCCTAGTCGCATGCTCCTGGTATCCAGGCTACCACAGTTTATTTTAAGTTGTTCCATGCGAGGAGGCCCTTAAGTCTTCGGATCGCGTTTTGCAGATCTCGCGTGCGGAAAGAGAGTCCCTAAAAACCAAAAGACACTAATACGTGTTAGATATTAGTTAAAATATCCTAAGTAATTAGTTAGTAACTGTTCATTGCAGAAAAAATCCAAATAAACTTGAAATACCAAAAGTACTAGATTACAGAGTGTATAAGGCTTTTTCAATGAATGTGGGTGCATTTTAAACTCTCACATGACGTAAGGATTTCAACGCAGGATATTTAAATTATACCGGGAGTCCCAGTTTTTTGAAGTTAGTTATCATTTGAATCTGATTTTTGTATAAGGCTTACCCAAGATTAGGAGATAGGATTGGGTTAGGGTTGTAAATATTTGTGAGACAGCTGGAAAGTCGCTCGAGTGCAACCTGTTCCAGAAAAAGGCAAGAAAATCACGCCCTCAAACTATCGCCCAAATGCATTGCTTCCAATAATCTCCGAAGTAATGGAACGTGTAGTCAATCAGCAACTAACTACTCAAGTACCTCGAGAACAACATAATAATCAGTGATAATCAATACGGCTTTCGCAAAGAAAGATGGACAGGAGATATATTGGCCAATGCCACTCATATATGGAGTAGGGCAATTGAGAACTACGGAGAGTCTCGAGCAATTGCGTTGGATATATCGAAGGCATTCGATAGAGTTTGGCATGACGGATTATTCAACAAACTACCGTCTTTCAAACTGCCAGCCTCAAACTTGGGGCGACAGTAATTTGGTCCAGTTCAATTCAGCAAATACACAAGCAGCTACGTTTACCAAGAGGGCCAATACGGCGGGCCCTGACATCATTATGGCAGGATCGACCATTCCTTCATCCTCGTCAATCGGACTACTGGGTGTCTCGGTCAACAGTAATATGTCCTGGAATGACCACGTTGCTAACATCGCAAAATCAGCCTCCCAGAAGCTTGGTGCGCTATTTCGCAACAAAAAACTGTATATACCGCAGCAGTTGCTCTTGCTCTACAAAGCGCAAATAAGACTGTGCTTGGAATATTGCTCACACATCTAGGGTGCCGCACCAAAGCACAACCTAAAGCTGCTGGATCCCATTCAGGAGAGAGCTGTGCGTCTCGTCGGCGACCCGAAGTTGACCCGACATCTGGAGAGTCTGAAACACCGCAGACATGTGGCCGAGATTTTCCTGTTTTACAGACACTTTCACGGCAGATGTTCTCATGATTTGGCCCGCCTCATCCCGCCCCTGGCAACGCCTGCCAGACAGTCACGACAGACGGTGTAATGAACGCCGATTTACCCTAATCCTTTACTTACTGTATTTTCGGCCTTTTCTTCACCTCTTATTCGTTATCTATAACCGGGTTCACAGTACCAGTGTGTTGACACCCTAATTTCGATGTAAAATAATTTCCTTTACACTGGGGAATCACCCATATTCCGCTACCTAGTTGAAAACCACTTTATGCCTCTTACCAGTACTTACTTTCTATTCTCAGGTATATTAAATATAATTAAATAAATATAAGCCACATCAATGATATTTTGAAATTGATAAAATAAGTGAAAGCGAGCTTTTTAAAGCGGATAAATTTATTCGCTTAATTTTTTAATATGACCTCGTATCTACAGCGTCAGACAATCAAAACTGGCACATTAAATGAAAATGACACTGGTATTATTAATTAGACACTGTGAATTTTTTTCAGTGTAACAACTTTTCTAAAATATGATATTTTCCTAGCCAGTCAAAAATTATGGAATAATAAAATAATTTCAATCAGCGTTATTCTTGTCTGCAGTGAATTAATTAAATAAAATACGAAGTATGATAACATTAATTATTTAATGGGATACTCTTGAAATTATCGAATACTACAGCATTAAACGTTTCCCAATATACAGGCACTCTACGCCCTCATCATTTAAATTTAACTTACTACCTAGATTTAGCACTGAATTGTTTTACTGAAACAATCCTGAAATTCTTGCCAACAGGCAACGCTACATGTTTTCAAATATACAGCATTCTCCACATTTTGATTTAAATTTACATGTACGGTCTAACTTGAGTACTGAAATGTTTTACTGAATTATTCATGAATTTCTTCTTGCAAACAGTCAACTATAAATGTTTTCAAATATACTAGCAATTTTTATTCATTAAGATTAAATTACTGTCTAACTCGAATACTGAAATGTTGTACTGAAAACTCATGAATTTCTCGCCACCAGGCAACGATAAATGTTTTCACATATACAAGCATTTGACACATTTTGACTTAAAACTAAACTTACTTTCTTTTCTCGTGTTTGAACATCTTATCCCTCGACCACGTTACTTTACTTTACTTTTCGAACCGTTGACATGAAGTTAATTATTTACTTCGTTATTTCCACGAGCCCTTAAACTGAAAGGCACTACTCTCCGTTTGGTCACAACTAAGACCATATTATCGACTACAGAATTATTAATTTAACTTTTTAAACTTTTTAACTAAAATTCAGCAGAGCGACCCGCTACATCTGATATTTCTTATAAAATTTTGAATTTGCCCATAAGGACCGACTGCAACTGTTAATTGGAATAAGACCGATTTTTCTTCGATATCGTCATGCTTTTATAGCTCGATTTTTAACGCGTTTTGTCCCCCAGAAAAATTCCAGAATCTCCGTCCACCTTAGAAACCTGTGATATTACGCAACTTTCGAGGCGTGCCTTTCTCCCAGAAATACCTGGAATTTTGCCTGCGGAAATTAAAGTATTGGCGATGACGCAAGACGCTTATTTTCCGCCGAAAACGGCTATTTGCATTTTAACTGGGTTTTTTCCACTCTGGACCGAAATGAGGTCATTCAATTAATTGTTTTCCAAGGCAAAGCTACAAAGTCCGCTCGGGTCTTCGACTTTGGTGACGAACGGTACTGACAACGCCTATCGACCAATGGATTTCTTTTTATCAAGGTTTTCGGAGGAATCTGCATGAATGCTGAATTAGGTGGAGAATAGTCCGCGCGCAAAACCGAGTCTATTGAACGTTGAATTTCCTACCGGTTATTGGAATTATAGTCCAAGGGTAAATGACTTTTCCAATATTTATTTTTTATTTGAACGATTAAAATTTAGTTAAAACTTTTACATTTCTTCAATTAAATCGGGTATCCTGGCCCGACCATCACAACGGCACGAGCTCACCAGTTCGTCGTACAACTTGAAACACCTAGAACATCGGTTTACAAGAACTCCTTTGTTTAGCGCTAGTGCACTGTATCACTGTGGAACTCACTCCCGGGACATCTGTTCCCCCCCTACAACTATTCAAGAACTGTGTCAATCAACATCTTCGCACACACACCGCTCGTCGAGCGTCATAGGATCTCCCTTTAGTGTGTGTGCCACTGCTATAAAAAGCGCTACTTTCTGACAATTTTCGCCCTGCGAAGCACAAGAGCCGAATAACTCAAAAGTTGATCAAAAATCAACTAAGTTGAAAAGCATCCCCTCTAAGGAGACCCTTCTGGGAATATATCCCCACTTTCCGTCGGCCCTTCAAAGCAGTTGATTAACAACGTTTCGTCCTACCTGAGCGACAAAGTAAGCCGAAGTTTTGCTGTAATTTAATATTGATTTGTGAGTTAATTTTGCCCAAAAAAAAATTATTGCTCACTAACATTGTGTTGCACTTGATTCAGCCTACTGCTAACGGAGGTTCTGTGGTGGCTGCTATCTGCAATTTCCCTTGGGTAGCCAGAAAGGCTTTAATGGGCTCACCTTCGTTTCTCCCGGACTGACACTGAGATCAGTTTATGGGATGGACGTTGCTTGAGAACTTTGAAAACTTTTAAATAACGAGTAGTCAACTCGATAACGATTTGGCACCTCGTAATAGGAATATTGTGGTAACATAAATATTGTTATGATTTTTACTTAAGACATGCCATCTGAAGGAGTCAAACATAATATTCCGAATTCCCCAGTCGATGGCAATTGTGCACCAAAAGCCTCTTATTTATTTATTTATAAATAGATGCCTTAAGATACTTGATTTTTGACCTAAAACTAAAACTATATACTACCGACTAAGGTGGTACCTAACAAGCGTCCACCTGAACCTAAGATAACTATATAACTGACATGATAATTTAATAATAAATGATTATTCTAACACTGCACTTTTTGTGTTCTTCGACTTCATGCAGTCCTTCCTGGTGGGGGTGTCCAAGTGTCCTAGTCCTTGTCCCTGATTTTTTTTATAGCATCACCTCGTGGATCATTTTGTGGATTTTCCTGAATGGCATTTCGTCTATGGTCATTGCTCCTATGTTCCTGGTTAGTTCCTGTGTCCTCGTCGTGTACCTGAAGAATTTCGTCGCTTGCTCCTGCAGTGTCTGTTCTAGCGGTCTTGTCCCGGATTCTCTGTACAGTGTCCTTGTAGTCTTGAAATCCTAAAAGCCTCCGAGTGTGGAAGAGCTCTTGGTGCTTGAAGTGAATCGTAATGGATTAGAGGAACAGGAACAGATAGCTTTAACTTATGAGGAATTCATATTAGGCCCCGAAGCGGTCTTTGATTGTTACAGGGAATCTACCTCTAAATTTCTGCCTGCTTACTCAGGCAGGCCAATTGATACTCATTTTTGGGAAGCTTAAATCGAGGCGGGGCCCCACATAAGAGCATCCTTCGGCCATGCCTCATATATCACATAGCACGTGTTGACCGCTCACTGAAGCGGTTCTAAAGGCACATGCGCCGTAGGTACTATCAAACATTTTTTTTGAACTTTTAAAGAAAATAAAATGCTATTCATGTACGCGTCCCTAGGTTTCTTTCTAATCAGTTTTGTAGCTTTCTCCCATAATTTCAGCAGGCAGCAATCGAACTGACATAACTTAACATACTCTTAGATTAATTCGATGACTTTTTCGAGCTCGTAGCTGAGAGCTTTCATTATTTTCTAGGGGACAAAATAGTTGAAATTATCAGACCAAATTTCACAAAGAGACTATAAGAGTATCATGCCTTGATAACGTTATATTCCATTCAAGCGGATCAATCGTGCTTTCTTGAAGACAAACAATAAAAATGCACGATTTCAAATAATAGATACTACAACGGGTAGATAATTATTTTAGCTTGTAGCTTTAGAATTAAGTTATTAAGAATGTTCAAAATATTTCTAGCACTATATGAGGTCCATTTTTGATGATCCGCTATACTGACTTAATCTCTTCTTACTACATTAACTACGTAATTTATATTTGCAGTGTTAATATATGACACTTAAAGAGTCCTACTTATCGTTTTTCAGGAAATATGTGGGGCCAATCTTGGAATAATATAGCCGAGTTCATGTTGCCATACCCGGACGTCAAAAATATAGACCTTTCTGCGGAGCTTGTAAAACAGGTAAGATCATATCTATTTCCTGTGTATGGCCAGCAATATTTCTGGATCTTTTTTAGAACTACACTGCGACGAAAATTTTCAAAACAGCAGAAGCCTTCTTCAAGTCCATCAACTTGACTGAAATGCCAGATACTTTTTGGGCAAACTCCATTTTGGAGAAGCCAGCTGGTCGGGAGTTGGTGTGTCACGCTTCGGCTTGGGATTTCTATGATGGAAAGGACTTCAGGTAAATGTGCAAACATAGGTACAATGTTTTGAGTAACTTTACTATGTGTCATTTTTGCAAGCTTTGGAAACCTAGATATATTTTGAATTTACCAACAAAATAAAGCTTATTTTTTCACCACGTTGAAGAGTTGGATGTTTTCTACTTCCATAGAAATAGGTGCAAATCAATTAAATTCTATTTTATCTTAGAATCAAACAATGTACAGAAGTGACAGACGAACATTTCATCACTGCCCATCACGAAATGGGTCATGTAGAATATTTTTTGCAATACAAGGATCAGCCATTTAAATTCCGCGAAGGAGCTAACGACGGATTCCATGAAGCTATTGGCGATCTAATAGCCCTTTCTGTGGGAAGCACCAAGCATTTGAAAAAAATCGGGCTACTGCCCAATGAAAAAGATGATCCTAAACAAGTTTTGAACAACCTATTTAAGGTATAACTGTTGTATAGTATTAGTGTTAACTTGGAATGTCAATCACACGATACTAAAGCGTTTGGTTGAGTAAATTGGGACTGTATAACAGCTTCCCAAATACCAGCGTGCCGAATGCAGCAATTTCGTTTAGGGAGTCTGTAATACATAGTCTGTCACGCTCAAAACCAAACCCATTAGTATTTTGTGGTTACCACTGCCAATCGTTGGGACGTATTTACTTAATATATTTGTATCTTTTCAGCTTGGACTAAACAAGATAACTTTCTTACCATTCGGCTACCTCATGGATCTCTGGCGATGGGATATATTTTCTGAAAAAACGAAGCCAGAGGACTACAATTGCAGATGGTGGGAGCTGAGGGAAAAATACCAAGGTGTGGAACCACCTGTGGATAGGAGCGAAGAAGACTTTGATCCGGCTGGGAAGTACCATATTATCGCTGATGTTCCTTATTTAAGGTCAGCTTAAGCTAGTTAATTCAAAGGTTACCATCTCATCCGGTACTTGTACTTATAATTTAACCTAGTAACGTTTTGTTTGTAAAATTATACCAACCAATATTTACGTCTAATTTTCAGATATTTCATTAGCTTCGTAATCCAGTACCAGTTTCACAGAGCCCTTTGCGAGAAAGCTGGCGAATACGATCCAAACAACTTGGAGAAACAGTTGCACGAATGTGACATTTATGAAAATACAGTGGCTGGAAACGTGCTGAAGTAAGTGAAAACTTATGGCACGACGCTGTAATATACAGAATATTTTTGTATTTATTTTTTCTTTCAGACAAATGTTAGCGATGGGTTCTTCAAGGCCATGGCCTGATGCGTTGGAGGTGGTAACCGGCCAAAGAACCATGGATGCAACCGGAATTTTGGATTTCTTCAAACCTTTACAAAAATGGCTGGAAGAGGAAAACAAGAAGAATAACGCATTCGTTGGATGGGAACCTTCTAAAAAGGGTAATTAAAGTTAAATATGCATTATTTGTAGCAATTTTCTAAAAACACCGACAGGCTCTCGATTCTTGGAGTGTTGATATTAATGAATTTATTATGAAGAAGAGTTTTGCATTATAATACTGGTATTTTTGTTGCAGTATGCACCAGAACCCGACAGGAACTTATAGGAAGTTCTTCCAGCACTACATCTGTACCAGAATCCGCGTCCACAGAGTCTGCCTAAACTGCGGCAACCAATAGCTGCATAATGTACTTATTTTTATTGATTATTTATAACATGAGATTAATAAATTGTATTTTTAATAGTTTGGTGTATTTAATTTGAATCTTTATGGTAAAAATTAAAAAATAAACAAAGATGCGCCAAACCTCGAGCACCTATATTATGTTTCCAAGTAGTGTAGCTGCAGCAGGACATGATCCGTTAAAAATTGTCTTACCTGCGTTAAGTATTGAAAAAATGCGTTTCGTAATAGTTTAAATACGAACGCAAAATAAAATAATAGATTTTCTCTATACCTAACACAGAAGCTGTTCTGTAAAATATTTTCCCTTTTGGGTTATTCCGAAAAATGTCTACAGAGTACCTGCGCTTTCTTATTACCTATATTTTCATAAAATGCTCTTTCGAACAGTTTTTATGAGGTTCCTGAATATGCAGCGTATAAATGTTACCTTTACTTTCACGTCTTTTAAATGACAACCAGCTGTATATGATTTTTATTTTATTTATTAATCATTATTAAGCCCTTTACATAAGTGTACCCCTAGGGTGTCGGCAGTGTCAAATACAGGATAAAACACATAATTAAAAACTATGCCTAACTAACAAACAGGACTGAAACATTTTTGACTTAAAGACAGGATTAAAAATTTAACTTACACCACACAAATATAAAAGAAATCAGAGCAGGACCTCAAAATCAGTTTCAGTTAAAAAAAACTCTTAATACTGTAGAAGCATCTTCTACACAAGAAACGTTTCAATTCAACTTCACTTTGAATTTTTGTTTCCCCAATGAAAGCTGCTTGAAATTAGCTGGTAATTTATTCCAGATATTAAGAATATTGTGAGTGACATTTTTCTGAACATGACAGTTTAGTAATTTTTGGTTTTAAAATATTTGTGTTTCTTGTATTATAAGGATGCTCATTCTCAAGGCTTTTAAAAAATATAGAGTAATTTTCAAATACAAAGACAGCACACTCATAGATATACAAACTATACAATGATAAGATGTTTTCCCTAGTATAAGTTTCCGTACAAGATTCAATTTCCTTCATTTTAAATATTGACCTAATACACCTCTTTTGCAAAATGAAAATTCGTTGTGCATCGACAGAGTTACCCCAGAAGATGGTGCCATACCTTACCCTTGATTGAATGTAGGCATGATAGGCTGACATAGCCGCATCAACATTTATTGTATTTGCTATTGTCCTAAGAGCAAAGCAGTACCTACCCATGCTTCCAGCAAGCATATTCACATGCGCCTTCCAGTCCAGCCTCGTATCTAAAGAGACTCCCAAGAATAATACATTTTCTGTTGACTCAATTATTGAATTGTTATAGTTTAATGAAAAGGAGTTTCCTGAGCGAACACCGAAGCTCAGCAACTGTGTTTTAGAAACATTAAGCAAAATATTGTTGGCTGTAAACCATTCATCCAGTACCTCAAGGGAGTTAATAATGTTCAATCAGTGCTTTCTGCTCCACATATCACAGATGTGGAATCCCATGAAAAGTTAGTGCTTGCGGTTATTCCAAGAAGCGAAAGATTGGAGGATGGAGAAAGGGTTTCCCCCTCCATGATGATGTCAAGGTAATTTGGGTAGGTCATTTATGTGCAGCAGGAACAAAGTTGGAGACGAAACCGAACCCTGCGGAACACCAGCATTGATGGCAAATGCCTCGGACGAGACGCCATCGATAGCGACCTGAATACTCCTTTTATCCAAAAAACTAGACAATAATGTATGCAGAGCCGGTGGAAAGCCATAAGCTGAGAGTTTGTCCAGGAGTGATTGGTGCCACACCCGGTCGAAGGCTTTGGAGATGTCAAGAGCAACGACTCGGGACTCTCCGTACTCCGTGTTTTTCCAGGGTTGAATTCCAGATGTGTGTTACATAGGACATCAGATCTCCTGTTGAGCGCTTCGCTCTAAATCCATATTGCCTATCAGATATTATGTTGTTCGGTTCAAGATATTATAGGATCTCGGTGTTAATGACTTTTTCCATTACCTTGGCCAGTACCGGGGTTAAAGATATTGGACGGTAGTTACTGGCAATATTTTTCTTTCCCTTCTTAGGTACAGGTTACACTCTAGCGCGCTTCCAGAGAGCTGGGAAAATACCTCTATTGCAGCATATGGTATATAGTTTGGTTAGAATAGGTGTCAGCTCCAGTGCGCACTGTTTGAGAACAATGGGCGGAATTCCATCCAGTCCAGCGGCCTTTGAGCAGTCAAGACGACAAAGTAACCTCCTTATCTTTTTTTGCTTGAAAACGATTTCTGCCATTGTTGTGGCGATCCTAGGCAACATTGGTAGAGTCTTTCCTTCCATGTGCATCAAAGGTGAAATTTCCTGCAAACATTGAGGCAAACATGTCTGCCTTTTCCCTTGCAGTCACTGCAACGGAATTGTCTTCGCGCAATAGTGGTGAAAACTTGAAGATGAAAATTTTTTCCCGATGGCCTTGGTAAATCCCCAAAATGATTTTGAGCCGCAGAATGACTTCTGTAATGGATTCAGCAATTACAGATGAATCGCTGGATTTAAAACAGACGTCCCTCCAAGGGAATGACAAGAAAAAGTCACGAAGTTCACTCCAGTTTGCATGTTTATAATGCCACACTTTGCGAGGAAACGCTTTAGAGGACGGTGGAGTTGGATAGGTGGACAAAGCTGATATAAGCCTGTGATCAGAGTTACCCAGTGGTGATGTAATGTTTATCCTAAAAGAGTTTGGGGATGTTGTTAGGAACAAATCCAGTAGGTAAGGCTGATGGTTTCCAACGTCCGGTATCCGTGTTGGCTTGTCCACAAGTTGAGCCAGGCCGCAGGTGATTGCAAAAGCCTCAGCTTCTCTCCCCATATAATCCGTTCGGGACGAAAACTTTAGCCAAGGGATGTTGTGAACATTAAAGTCCCCCACGAATGTTATTTCGGCATCTGGGTGGATGGTTTGAAGTTTGTTGAACGTTAGTGAGAGCTAGGAGAAGAGTTGTTTATAATTGGGTTCATTTGGAGAAAAATAAAGGATGCAGATAAATTTAGTAGCATCCTTTAGTGACAGCTTGAGCCGGAGAACATCAAAACATGCCGATTCCAAACTCTCTTCTCGATGACATGAGAGGTTACTGCGGACGTAAGCGCTAACACCTCGTTTAAATCAGAACTTGGTATGAAGTTCGTAATTGTGGCAAAGCATATGAACAGTGTCCGTAGACGAGCTGAGCTGACTTGGGTTTCCGTTAATCCCAAAATACTAGGTTTTTCAGTCTGGAGATGGTGATGGACAGAATTAATGTTGGCATTAAGACCTCTGATGTAGCTGAAGTCAATTCTTAAGTTGTTTTTCTTCGATGTGAATCCACCCCGTACACCCTCCACCCGGAGATCCGAAAGGGAGGGTATTTTACCTCCGGAATATTTTGTATTGGGTGAATCCATCATCATTATATCATCAGTATCAGTATTTTTAAGAGGTGTAAGGAAGAAGGAGGAAAACCGCGTCATTCCCAGGACTGGAAACATCTGGAAAGATTATAACCAATCCTTTCAGTGGGACATGGGGTGGTGCTGCCTCAGTAGAGAAAAAGTTTCTCTACCACTCCAAATTAGGAAGAAAAAGGTCAGAGTGACCGATAGGAAAGAGAAGAGTAGTATAGGAAGCACTTCAGAGATTAGTAGAAACATGAAGTGCTTCGGCTAGGGCAGCTCGGGTTAGCCAGGCCCGTATATACAAGACGTACATCCCTGAGCATAGTTTACTTAATACTAGTAGGAAGAGAATCAGAAAGAAAGCAAACAATTTCAAAAACAATCTAATACAGCATCTCTATTGCCAACTTGAAATATAAATCATGGTTTATTCAAAGCCCTGAGGAAACCTATGCTAACCTAGCGTTGCAAGGAAATAGTTATCTGAGTATTATCATGAATGCCCTTATGCTAATCCAAACTGATGCTAACCTAAGGTATCAATACTTAATGGATTAACGTCACTTTCAGGTTATCTACGGTCCAGTCAGTTTGTTCTACCAGATCTAGTTAGTCTAGTAGTGGTCAGATTCCCGTCGGGGGCATGGCATGTTTTGTTTATTTTTTAAGGCTATGTTTGTTTTTTTTTGTAAATTTGGGTTAGCTTGCTTGCTTGATTGGTTATGGGCTTCGCGATTACGCATTTACCCAGCTACTGGTGTTTCCTAACTTCCGGACCGCCTAGTAAAAGGCGTCTGACCTTCGTCATAGTCCAATTAAATGAGCGACTGCTTGGGCTAAAACGAAAGTTAGTGGTATATAAAACATACACAACAAAGGATAAACTCTTATTGTGGTAATGTGTCTTCTGTCCACATATATTATATTTTTATACAAAGGGATTAATGGCAATTCCCTTTGCACCGAAGCGTACCAACCGCCTTTCGTCTGAGTGGAGATTTTCCATTCAGAATTCCATTGTTTTTGGGCATTTTGTTTAATATGTGGCATTAAATCGTATTTGTCCAGGGCTCTGTGAATTGCTATAATTTCGGCAGTGCAGATCTGCATTTCAGATGGGGACAAAATACGCCATAGCCCACAGTATTAAACTTGATATCCTTTGAAGCGTCAGTAAATATCCATGTATGAGCTGGAGCTCTATACAGTTTGCTTTTTCAACAAACTCCTTACTGTTAAAGATTCCAGATTTTTCCAGACCCAGGTCTACAATCGAAATTTTGGTAAGTTGGTTTAAAAAATTGTATTTATAACATGGAAGCACTTCATTGATTTCCAACTGTTCTCTATATCCTAGTAGTTCCATGAAAGCCAGAATTAGGTAAGGGGGATCTTTCCTCCTCCAGTACTTGTTTGTCACATCATCCATTGTAGACACTATTTGTTGTAGATAATCAGTTATTGGGTTATTTGCTAATGCCAAATTTTTAACGATGAATTTTTGAGATAGCATTTTCCTTCTCATTTCCAAAGACATCTCAGAACATTCCGCCAGCAGGACATTTGTAGGAGTGGATTTCATACATCCCGTCACAATTCTCAATGCTTCAAATTGTAGTTTGTCTAAACTTTCTAACAAAGATTTGGCTATAGGTTTAAATAGAATAGCAGCATATTCGATATGGGAGCGTACAATCCCTTTATACAGGTGAATCAACGTCAACGGGTCTGCCCCCCACCAAACGCGGCAAACAGCCCTCATCACATTAATCCCCTTTTTGGCTTTTACTTTTATGTCAGAAATTTGTTTGTTCCATTTCAAATTACTGTGGACAGTTACACCCAGATACTTGGTTTCCTTAAACCACGGGATTATAGAATTATTGCAGGTGACTGGATCCAAAATCATCAAGCTTTGTCCTGTTCTAAATAGGATGGTTTTGGATTTATTGGGAGACAGTGAAAGGTTGTGTTCCTCGAACCAAAGATGCATAGTGTACAAGGCAGAGTTAATTTGGTCTATCAATCTTGTGAGGTCCTTCCCTGTTAATAATATGACCAGATCGTCAGCATACTGTATTACAGAGATGCCGTTAGGCAAAATGTGGTGAAGATCTATGGTGTATATATTAAATAACAAAGGACTAAGGGGGGAACCCTGGGCCAGTCCCAACGTCGATTGAGACGGACCATGAGTCTCTTGATCTCTGTCTTTGATATAAACA
>MU182140.1:441467-468346 GCA_016904865.1 Pissodes strobi
GAACTGTAAAAAGGCACAGGCGGGTACGGCAAGTAAGACACGTTCTGGCGCTGTCGTCGCAACGCAGAACTCATTAAATGGAGAACGTGCGAGTGGGAGTGTTCGTAGTTGTTTCACCTAACCTACTAATTTAAAATGATTTTTTTCGTGAAATACGTCGCGCAAAAAATCTCCAAACATTTGCGAGTGTTTTTCGCTGATATGGGCGGCCGCGAGTGACCCATTCCCGGTGGAAAACCCAACGCGAATCGGGTGCCCAAGTGGTGATCTATTTATTGTTTTTTTTTTTTTATAAACAAACCTTTGGTTGTCAATATTTTTCTGTTGTGTTTTGGCCTGGCTAAAGATACGGCGTATTTGGGGCACTTTTAGGTTTCGATAAAGGAAAAATTAAATTATTGTCAGTTTGTTCCTGTGTTTATTTTTGGTTGCCTTTGTGAATTAGATCAAGGGCTGGATGCTATTTAGAATTGTGCCAAGTCCCAGCCAAGGCTAAAATCTGTGTATTTTGAGTGAAATTTCTGTTCAATTAATTCCTACTTAGTGTCAGTGTGAAATATTTAAAAATGTGAAAGTGTTAACATCATTTTTAAATTATTTTCCTTATGTTGGTTCTGAGATAATTTCTATTCTCATTCTCATTCATAATTTTATACCATATTTCAAGTAGAATTAAGGTATGTTTGTAGAGTTATTACCAGCTGGGATCCAATGATCCAAATGATTTTTATCTCAGATCAGCTAAGACCCGGGCTAAAACTGATATGTGAATATAAGATTATGTATTTACAAAAACCTTCACTTCACTACTAAGTAGGTATATCAAGTAAATACAAATAAAAATATTCTTAAAATAAAAATACTTGTTGCTAATAGGTATATTGAAAAAAGCTAATTGAAATGCAATATTATTAAAGTTGATTTGACATTTGACTGTCCAACAGGTAATAATGGAAGATTTATCTACCTGCCTACCTGTTTCAGGCAAGTAAAGAAGATACTAAGTAACTTAGTTTTTACATTCTTACTAGGTACCTACCACTTACCCACCAACTCGAGCACAAACCACACTGATTTCTTGTTGTGTCTTTAATAAACTGCTAGTTCGTTAAAATTTGGTACTTTAAACAAAATACATCAACTGTTTTCTGGTAAGTAAGACCCTCGGCAAGACCTCTTCTCAATCATTCTTTTTGGTTTCACTACTTGTAAAAATTTATTTTCATTCTTATTAGGATTCTGTTATTTAGAGCGAACATTTTACTGATTGGAAACATTACATAATTACCTCGATAATTACAGTGCCACATTTCATTAATGAATATTTGAATACAGAAATCTTGATAATTTACTAAGAAATGCTACTTTCATGAACAGTAAATAGGTATATCAGATTTTGTAATAATATTGGTAAGAGTGAAAATACCTGACATCTATGTTGTATTAACTAGAATTATGTTTGTGTATATTTGTTTAAGAAATTATGAAGCAACATTAAAGAAATATCATGGAATCAGAATAGAACCAAAATTAAAAATAATCAGAAATTTCCTCGATTTACCCCAAGTTAAAATATAATACCGAGCACTTGACTGAGTAGATATAATACCTACTTCCTACATATAAGTATTCATATTGCCTTTTCGCTTATGTCATTATTTAAATCAATCAAATATAATGTCCAAATTATTGAAAACCAGTAAAAACCATTGATGAAACAGATTTATTTTGTGTTGTATATTTAATATCCTAACTTTAATAATATGTGTAGAGTTGGTTATCGATTATTCTCTCAATTAGGTTTCTTTAGAAGCAAACAATTCATATTAACTGACATAGGGAAACTGAAAAATAGATATCTGTCGCCGTAACTTAAGCCACTGTCCAATCAACATTCAATTCTGCAGATTGTTAAAACTTCCCAAAAAAGCGTCTAATTAAAAATGAACTCTAGAATGCATTTGGCGGGTTCTTTTTTGAACAATTCGCTGGCCATTCGACAAGAGATCCAAAGATTCGAAAGTGTGCATCCCTCGATTTACGCGATTTACGATCTGATTGATTTGATACCGGATGGGATTGTGGCCCAACAAATCCGAGATCACGTCGTTTGCATCGAAGGTAAGTGGATTGTTTAAATGTTTATGAGAATGAAAGCTTTTTATTAATGTAATCCCATAAAAAGATAACTATCCTGAAGTGAGGAATTAAAGGAATTGTGCTACTAAGATACCTACCTGACCACGGTTTCCCTACATGGTGTAATGTAATGTGTGCAGTAGGTTTATTAAAGTTATTTTTTTTGGAAAATAGTTACTCAAAATTGTTATGAAGGTTTTTCACTAGACAGTTAGTGCCTCGGTTAGTGCTCAATTTGTGTTTTTTTATACTCTTAAATTTGAAGTAAATCAATATGCATGCATGTATATACATAAGCCGAACTTCAATAAATTGATATCAAAAACTAAATAAAATAAAAAAATCTCTTGGAGGCGCCGGGCATCGACTGAGGCTTCGAGCCCAGTACCTCTTGCATGCTACCTCTAAGGTACGGTTTCATTGAAAGACATATGTCAAAAGCTCGATCAATAGTACTTAAATATAAGTAAGTATTGAGACCGGCATAGTTTCACTTAAAAAATCACCAATTCTGCATTTTCAATCAGATCGAATTGATTTTTTGATATATTGTACTCGTAACCCACTTCTTTAATGTACAAAGATTTGGTTAGTTCAGATCATTTGGTTTTTCAGTCATAAATTATTATGTGATGACCTGTCGTATCTAAACCTAAAATTGAGAAGTTTAAATTCAACTAGCTCGCCCTGTATAAAAGGTATAATTATTTCTAAAGTGACTTCTTGTACGATTTTTTACGACTCTCGTCAAATAATCAATTTTTCTATAAAAAACTATTTTTCAAGAAAAAAATCTTAATTTTTTTAGACCTACAAATCGATGTTTTTACATTTTCCCTCAAAAATCCATTTTCCCGACATTTTCGAGACAGAATTTTTCTCCTCTAAATTCCCCATCGAGCTATTGATTAATTTTTCAAAAATATACACTCCCAAAAATTTACTGACCATTTTCCGATTGTCTCCAACTTCAATACCTAGGTTTCGGAAGACCGTCAAAAGGAACGCTTCCAGAAAATGTTGTCAAGATTATTTAATTTTTTTGACAGTTACCGTGTATCAAAGCAAAATTTTTAAAATGATTAACGTAAACAAGCGTGCCGCGTTACATTCAGGACCTCTCAGTTTCATTTCCTCTCGCATTTCCTACTCAGGACAGAGTGTGCTGAACGCGAGGCTGAACGCGCCTAAAGAAGTTTTCACTTCAAAAAGATGTGGAGAAACTGCTTTACATTCACATTAAATCACCTTGGTTGACTTGTTTGGGGTATCATCTATTGGTCAATACCTAACACCTCCTATAGGAGGTGTTATTGACCAATAGATGATACCCCAAATCCTATAGGAATAGAAGTCGATGATAAATATCGATGTCTTATGTCCAAAGCATTGATAAAAACGTCGGTGATTCCCACATTAAACCGAGCATTAAACATATGATGCTTGATCGAAATGTGTTTCTTGGAAAAGCATAGGTAGTATTCTGTTTTATTATGTTATCTTATAGTAAGCTAATTAAAATCTAGATCAAAGTCAAAGTCAAAAATTGCTTTATTATCATAAACACAAAGTGTTGTCGACAAAGCTATGATAGAGGAAATATGTAAAAAGGAAAAAAATACAAATAATTACTAACTATACCTAGTTGGTGAAAATAGAAATCATATACAATGAATAGAAAATAATTAAAATTTAAAAGTATGGAGAAAGCACTTATAAACTAACTCTATTGAACTACCAATTTAGTTTAAAAGTAAAATACAAGTAAACGGATATAATAAAAATACAATGTACTCGACAATGTATAAGTAAAATAAAGTTGAGACAAAATGATACAGTCTTGACTAAACACAGAATAAAATAAAGGTGAGACAAAATTACACATTCTTGACAAAACACAGAATAGAATAAAATAAAATAGGCAAGTCACTTACTTATGGGTACCAAACTACCGCCATCATAGACAAAATTGTTATGACGTATGATCAACTATAAGAGCAAAAAAGACAAAAAGCCAGATTAGAAATGATCTACGAAGCATTCCTCTTTATCATAATATGCCTTCAAGAGCAACGATTCCTTAACTTGCTTCCTAAATTGCTTATATTCTACAATCTTTCGAAAGCTCTGTGGCAGGTGATTAAATATCTTCTTGCTTTTGTACACAATGGAATTATGTGTTCTATCTATTAAGTTGATGATCTAATTTATATTTAGGCTCGTATTTAGGTAACATATATAGGGTTTGTTGTGTATTTGCAGTAGCTGACAGGTCTCCAATAGTTAACAGCTTTACCAAAATCTTGATAAAATAAGAGTTTGTCTGCAATAAACTCCACTAAAACATGCCTATAAGACAACCTTCTTCAAGATCTTTTACCCAATGTACGATTTTAGCCTTGGCATTACTTTTCCCGCCAAAATGGTGCCATGTTGTATTAACAGGTACATATTGTTGTGAACTGAAATAGTGTTTTTTTTTTTTAGTATTTGTTAAGAAATCTCGAGTGGTATATTTGTGTTAGACATACCTTGTCTCATTTTCTTAGGATGAGTAAAATTCATTTTATAGTAGAAAGGAAAAGTAACTGTTTGCTGTAGGTACCTATACTTGTTTACCTAAAATTTGTTTGTGTTTAGGTTTTTCAGGGGGTTGTCAAGTATTGGTTCCAAAATATAATGTGGCTCTAAAAGCTGACACGGGTGTCAACTTTTGGTTCCAAAGTGGCTTAAGTATATATTTGAATTTGTTTTTTATCACTTTTCCTTTCTCTTAAAATTCATTATTCATAAATGTGACTTTCGCAATTCTAACGTGCCGATATCCAATCGCTGACACCCCCTGTCAACTTTTGGTGCTTAATGTGTCAACTTTTGATCTTTTCAGGTCTTGAAGGTGGAAAAATAATTTGGGTTAGTTTGAGAATCACAAGCAGCCATAAGAACAGAAACGTTTTTTTATAATTAAAATATTGACTTTCAGAATTTCGAACAGTCCCAATGAAATTTGGTAAATTCCATTGCTCTAAGAGCCCTTGTCAATATTTATTTCGTAAACGGTTGAAGATAGCTGTAGAATATTATATATGAAACATCTAGACTTTTCTAGAGATTTCAAAAACGCAATAATATACAGGGTGTTCCATTTAAGAAAAGTAACTATATATTGGCGTTTGCTTATGGGACACCCTGTATAATATTTTCATCACTAAAAAATGTACTCTCTATCTTTAAAAATGACTTGAAAAATGACAAAGTTAAAGGGGGTGTCCATTTATAGTGAATACACAATAATATATAAATAATATTTTTTGTATTGAAGTAAGTACGTCATTTTTTGGCAAAATACGAGGCAAAATATATAGTTTCTAAATAAAAAATCATTTGATTGAATCAGTTCTGTTTTAATATAAGTTTTCATTTGTAATTATTTTATTGGTAATTGTTACTAGAAAATGCTCGATAAAATGGGTTTGTCGGTACTTTATTTTACCTTAGGGTGATTATAATCCGCATTTCTGGAGGAACCGCCATCTAGTTTTCTTTTGTTAAATGCACTTCCAAGGCTTCTAATAGTTTCAGGAATGTTGCAAGATCCTTTCTACAATACCTAAAGAATAAGGTTTCGTCGTCTCTTTTCAATTCCTGAAAGAGATTATCAAAATCTCCTTGCTGAACTCCTCTAGTGCCCTGCACGGGCCGAATTTTTCAGGCCCGGCCCGACCCGACCCGACTCGGGCACAAGAACCCGTCACTATAGCCCGGTTCGAGGCCCGATCCGAGTTTATAAATTGTTAGGCCCGGCCCGATCCGATTCTATTTTATAAATAACACCTTTAAGCCGTTATATAGCTAAAAAGACACACACTATAGACCAGTGTTGCTAGATGACGAATAGGGGATTATTGTCGCAACCGTTAAAATGTATCGCATTTTACAAAGACATATAAGTTTTATATGTCTTTGGTATTTTATGTACGCAATATCGTTATCGTTTCTTTTCGGATCGGAATAAATAGCGTTCAAAATTTAACTCTATTAAATATATTGATATCGATAATAAATTAAAAGTATAGTATTAGTTTATACAAGGGTATATTATAGTAATTTACATCGAAATATAGTATCATTGAATAATTGGCAACCCTGATGGGCATACAGTTAAGCTATGATGGCCATACTTTTAGTTAAAAAATATTTTTTGAAGTCATAGGAACTGAAAGATGGTCTTCCGCCTTTCAGTGACATAGGCCGACCCGGCCCGGCCTGGTTTTAAAATACAAAAGTTTGGCTCGGCTCGCCCCGGCCCGTCCGTCGGGCCAGGCCGCGCCGCAGTCCGACCGAAACGAGCCGGCCCATGCAGGACACTAATCTCTTCTTTGGTTAACAGATCTTCACCACCATCTTCTATTACGCCACCGTTTATTTCTTCGCCTTTTCAAATATAAAAGGCAAACAAATGTCACTGCAGCATAAATAAATGTCTCGTCCATTTTATAATAGGTATAATTTATAAAACAAAATTCCAAATACCTAGTAAAAGTAAATATCAGGAAAACAAAAATTCATTAGTCAGCTTCTTCAGTTTATGAATGAAATTATTGACAAAATTGTGAAGTGACAATATTGAAAGAAAAAAGGCCATTTGTGTTTGGTCAGAATATTTTACTATGTAAATGTCTCTGTTATGGAACTGACATACGAAAAGAACCTTATGCTTATGGTATATGTTATGCGTCTATACAAAGCGATGGAATAGCATCTGACAAAGCGACCGGGCTCTTAATGGACAAACCCCGGGAGAGAGTCGAAAAAACACACTTTTTTTTTATCTATTTGGTCATTTTTGTAAATTATTTTCCGGCAAGGAGAGGATTTGGCAATAGAGAAGATCCCGTTTTCATTGGTTTGCAATTTATATTTTCTATACCTAAAGTGCACCTTATTTCGTTTCAATAGAAAAATTGAACCGGATTTAAATGAACAGATGCAGATAGAAACTCGGAAAATATCAACTATAAAATTGCACAATAATTCGGAGTCCCATTGTTTACGTCGCTCACGGTGATAATAATAGAGATTATTTTATCACATATTTCTCTTGCTCGTGTATTCTGCGCAAAAATATGAAGTAAAATGGATGACAATTGATTGTTATTTGTATGTTCCTGAAATTAGCAGTAGGCAGTAGGTAATTGATTTATTTGAATTCCGCAGGTGAAATGGAATTTCATTAGAACGAGCTTTTCAAAATCGTATAAAAGACTCGATAAAAGGCAAATTAGAGTATGGGAATGAGAAATCGTAATGCAATTTTTGACCAAGTTTAAACAATTTATATTTATTCATTTAAGTATTTTGTTAGTTCTTAAAAAATATCTGTGAAGCCTTTCGTAGAAGGTGGCATAACAACGTTGTTTATTGTATAATTAATTATCGGGAGTGTTACGAGTACAAGTTTACGATAATACCAAGGATATAGTCAGATCCAGTCTTATCGTGCGGGTCCAAAGGTCACATTTTTCATTAAATGTCATTCCTTTGACAGATTGTACACGCAAAATCTGCCACGAATGAAGTTTTTACTGAAAATTGTGACCTTTGGACCCGCACGATAAGATCGCTTTTGACTATACCACAACTCGTTTATAATAGCTCTTGTTCATGCAAACCTCAACAAACCAGTCAGGTCCAATCAAGTATAAAATTCTACGTACAAACGATTAGGCAACACTGTCTACTAGGGCCTGTGAGGCCTTTCATAGAAGCGAACATGACAACTTTGTTTATTTTATAATTATCGGGAGTTTTACGGGTACAAGTTTATCATAATATCAAGGGTACCACTTAACTCGTCCATAAATAGCTCTGTTCGTGCAACCATCACAAGCTAGTCAGATGCAATCAGGTTAGGATGTACTGGTTTGTATAATCAATCTGTTAAATCCACGCTCACTGACTGGTTTATGGTTGTTGTATACGAACAAAGCTAATGTCTCTTTTTAATGGAATCACTATGATTAACAATGAGTGATATTTATTGGAACGTTGAAGCTATCCACTTGTATCGACCATGTCACTGTCACTATTTTGGACCGGATTGTTTGTAAACATGTTGATGTTAAACCATCAGTGTTGCCAGTTCGATTGGTTCATATTAATATACTAGGGGCGGCTCACTCGCCTAAATTTCTACATCGATTTCGGGATTTCGAAAGGATTTACACACAATTAAAATTAATATCCCAATAAAAAGTAATGTTAATAAGTATAACAAAATGGCAATTATTGGTAATAGCGTGTGGACCATTTTTTCGGAAATTTTTTGCATTTCCCCTATTTTTGGGTCGTAGAAACGAATCCAAAATGTTTTTGTTCTTTTTTCGGAAAAATAGATTTTGAATATACATAACATCAGAACCTTGATAGAAAGTTAGAAAATGCAAGGATTGATTCTAGTGCTTACGTTAGCAAACGATATCTGGATAAGCCTTGATTTGCAACCTACCAGGTTGAGCTTTTGTACACTAAATTTACTTATCCTACGGTAAATTTTAAGAAGTGTTGCCATCGTGTCAACACTGCCTTAGTGCGGGGAAGGGGGGGAGATTGCCTACATTCTAGAGGAAGCTCCGAAATATTTTCTATTTTGACCTAAGTATATCTCCAGAATCAGGTGTCGTACGATGGCGCGGTTGGTCTTGTTGGATTTGGTATACACTTAAAAACATGCAGACATATTATTGCCCCCCCCCCCCTCCGCTTCTGCGCGATGGTGGCGGAAAACGGGCGTAGTTGGGAAGGACGTCGGTCAACACCCTCTATAGCCCTAGAGGGTAGTGCGTCGGTACCCTTTTGGCGATTTTTTTTTCGCGAGCTTTCAAAGTTCCCTCCTGCCTTGGCTTTTACCCACGGTAACATGAAAGTCACTAAAAAAGCAAACCACCATGAACGAGTACTTTGCACCACTTCTCACAACCGCAAGTAGACGTCAATATTTTTGATGGTACCTGTTGATACCAAGTGAAACCTGTGTACACTTTACCAGTTTCCGCCTTCTTTTACTTCCACCTCAAGAAAGAGTCTTAATCTTTTTTAATGTTAGGTCTGATTTAGGAATATATATTTTACTTTCAATGTTTCTGTTTGCATTATAAAATATTTCCATCATTTCCATGTTTTGTCCATCATTTCCGTGTTCTCGCGCTTACATTTTTAATAATATGCCCGAGTTTTAGTAGTGCCTGACATCTTATGAAATTTTTCTATTATTTATTGAGAAGTTTGAAGCCTTGAAAAGAAACCTGAAAAAAATAATCAGTATTGATATAATCACCCATATATAAAATGATCAACATCTATATAGGGCTACCTGTAAACACAAGTTTTCTAAGTTTCGCTCCTTTTGAAGGAGAGGGGGAGTTGTAATATTCCGATTTGGCCAGTGTCAAATATTTTTAAATTTCATTTTATACGCCGCATTTAGCAAAAAAAAATGCTGTATTTTGCGGTAAGAATTATTGAAAAGAGGTCAATACTCATCGGTTAATTAATTCTAAATTTATTGATTCGATTTGCTGTCAATAAGCTTAAAATTGCCGCATTCCTTAATGTAAATTAACTATATTCTAAATATAGGTTAACCATATATTTGTTTTTATTAACCTCGTTGTTTTCCTTTCAAAAGTTTGCATTGAATTTCCATCAAGTATCAGCTAAATCCATCGCTTTTTTTTCATATATTTGTATTAGCTTTTATAACACTTTGTGACTATATTTTATTTATTTTAGTTGATAAGCGAACTATAGATCGCTTAGGATTGATCAAATCACTAAAATAGGGTATCATTGGTATTAGGATAGCGTTGCTTAATTTATATTACATTACCGTAGAACGGCCAGCAAACCAGTTTATATTTTTAAGAATTCTGTTAATAAAACCTGCTTTTACGCTTCATTAGATTCGTCAAATTCATATTTTATTTTCGGTTTGATTATATCATAACTTTTTGGGACCCCCGTTTGCCGAATTTCAATCACCGGCTGATCATTTCTGAGATCGTTTTGGGACCTCCGTTTTATTTTTTTTCCACGCGACATGCTACAATGTTCGGAATATTCGGTTGGTTCCGTCGATAGGATTGGGTAGTAGGAATGGGCGATTTCCTATAATTGCTGCTGTCGATTTCGATTTTTAAAATTTTAACACTTCGTTTGGGAACATTTTCTAGTATTTCTTGAACAATTTAATTTCAGCGCATTGATTGTGGCTCGCGCCGTCGTTTTGCCCTCATAATAAATGAGAATTAAGTCGTTTATTATCTTAGAATAATTATTCCTTGTATCGAATCACTTGGCATTTTTCAGCTCATCACGTCATCACTCCTTGCTGATCTGACGTAGTTTTTAACCTCCTGAAAGGAGAAAGGCAAATTGACTGAAACGAATAGAGGCTTCTTCTAGAAATACCTTTCGGTGAGAAGAGAAGCTTTCATAGAGGCTCAACATTTAGTATTGTGATTTAATACTACCCTTTCTTTGGGGATATATTGTGTTGGTTTCTATTTGTGTTTTGACACGACCGATTTATCGGGATTTAACTTCTGCACTAGAGGCTTTTCGAGCTCGTTTACAATACCGAGACCGTCGAATCTCCAGTAACACACGAGCGAGGGTTCAATTACCGGGCTACCAGTTCTATTACGTGGCTACAAGTCCTTCTTGTAGTTCGAGTTCTCTGCTGGTTCTACCCTCGGTACCAGTGCCATAGCAGTATCAACAGGTGCCCAGCGCCTCCACAAGAGTTCGACGGATCTAAGGGATATCGTACAGAGGCTTAAGTTTATTTATTCATTTATTTTTCTGTCCGACATATAATCGCGCTTATTCTTCATTTATTCACTTGTTTATCTGGCCGATTAATATAATCGCTCTGAATTTTCTCTTTTTTTAATATAAATCAAGCATTGACAGTCGGGCTTTAAGACAGTTTCAATAATTTCATTATTTTCATTCATTTATCGGGTCCATTGATTTAATTATTGTAGCCTTTTAACATTACCTATTATTATTAGATTATTGCTATATGTATAACTGGTGCAGCAACCAGCGCACGATACATATATGTAATTAGCTTAGGTAAAATACAAGTGATCACTTCGGATTGTAGTGTTTAGCGCATTTAGTTGTAAGGCATACAGTACCGAGTGTCAACAACAGAATTGGTCTACGTACAATCACCATATTGTACCAATTATTAGTTAATTTAATAGTCATTTGACATTCTTTTGTCTTTAACTTGCCATTTTACTGTAGTAGTTGCTGTGTTTAAACAAAAAAAGACTTAGTAGCAAATAGATTGTTCCTTAAATTATAGATTGTGTTTTCTTGTTAAGTTAAGATTGAGTTTCTTTGTTTCTTTGATTTAATAAGCGTGCCTAGCCACCCTGCACAACACTAGCGGGTTTTTTTAGTTTAGTTGGGAAAAACTGGTGGCGCTCTACGATCCCACTACCGACTCTCCGGTGCTAGGTTTGTTTTTAAATAGAATATTTACTTTAACTTCAATAGGAAAAACGTGTTGCAACTGGTAGTAAGATAAAAAGTAAAACAATCTGGATAAGAGTACGTCAGCGTCAGCCCACCAACAGTGTTGCCAAGTCTCATGGATCTGATAGGTATTGGGTGAAATTCTAACTCATCCTCCAAAAATTGTGTTCTTAATCATCTTATTTATCAATTTGAGAGTATTGATCTGACTAACATATTCGACGTTATAATACGTTATATTTGCTAACCATTTTCATTTTTTGTTTATTTTATTCTTGAAAACGATAGCAGACTTGCTTATCGAAACGTCGAGAATATCTAGCTAATTCATTAGGGTCACTAAACTAGCACTTGTGCTGTTTACATCCTGGAGCCAGAGCCGAAGAGGCTCTATACCAATTCAAAACAAGCGTAATCATTTGTGGAGCCAAAGGCAATCAATTACAAGGTATAGACCAATACTAGTTGCATCGTTCTTGACACTGTCCACTGTCCTCTCATCTGAGCCTCGGCCGTCCTCGTCTTCTGCGACCCTCTGGCTTTGTAGCCAATATTTTCTTTGGCAATATGTCTCCGTCCATTCTGATGACATGTCCTGCCCACCTTAGTCGACCAATCTTGATAGCCGATACAACATCTTTCCCTCCGAAACGCTCATACAGATTGTACAGCTCGAGTACCGGCCCTCCATCAGTGTTGCCAAATCTCATTGCTTTTACAGGTACTTGTTGCGATTCTAACCCAATCTGGCTAACAGCTCCAAAATTATGCCGTTTACTCGATGCTCGGTAGAGGCCACTAAAACCACCGGATGGATCCTCGGGTCTCTGGTAACGATCAGGAAATTGATTTTTGAGTACCATCCGAGAATACCAAGACTGGCGCTTGTTGTGTCGTAGTTGTTGATCAATGTATATACTGCTCTCTCAGTTGTCAAAAGTATTTTTTACGTATCTTTAAATATTAAAACACCAAGCATTGCCGTCAGCTAGCTTCGCTCAGTCCGAGGATGCAGCTAGCGAAAACTAACCCAAATCATTCAAACTGTTCAAAAACCATTTGAACACTTTTTCAAATCTAACGATTTAATTTTGTACAATTTTAACTTTCTACGCCACTGTGCTCGCATTCCAAATCTTAAAAACCTTGGCGATCCTACTAACGCCATATCTTGTTACAACGTTTATCCACTGCATCAGCCAGTTTAGATAACTAAAAGCAAAGCGGCCTCAAAAGGCATCTGACCAATCACAGCGCTTTTTACAGAAAAGCCGCTGCACCCCGGCCGCATTTAAGATCCTTTACAGGCGTAGACGAGTGTTAAAATCGGCCTCTCCTATTGGTCGATCCGCATAGCCCTCCTCTCGCTTCGCTCGCTACGGGGGCTCTCAAGGAAAGGAAACTAACCAGGTGCTAACCCAAACTAACCCAAGACATACCCAAAATCAAGAAAAAAACTGTTTAGAAACATAATCTTTAAAAAATATATAAAAAAAAAGCAACGGGGGTTTGAACCCGTGACGTCTAGGTGGGACTCAACGATCTAAACCTCTCGACCACGAGAGCTGTTGCGACAATTGATTGCATCACGAAGACATATTGTAATACGAGATGGATCGACCAATAGGAGAGGCCGATTTTGTTTTGTAAAGGATCTTAAAATGCGCGCCAAGCCGCGCCATGCCAGGCAGTTCTCACGTTTTGAGACCCACTGATCTTTCAACATATCTACTCAAGTGACATTGTGGTATCCAGCCATTTGCGACATCCCGTCGTAGTCATCTAAAGCCTACAAGTAAAGGTATTTATTGGCACACAGCCATCTCTCTCTCAGTCAGTATGACGCTGTACAATCGCTGTACTAGCGTCCTTATGGCAATCGCCCATAGGGGTTCATCACAATCGAGTCTTGCCTCGAGCCCCAAGTAAGTAAACACACTCGTTTACAATCACAAACTCTCAACATTCTCTAACGCTGTACCGTCGCGTCGCTGTACTAGCGTCCCCATTGGTCTTGTCCATGGAGGTTCAATATTCTCTATGCTTTATCAGAGTATAACATTGGTTGTTATGCTCTGGCCTTATTCTAATATAAGGATTACCCGGCACTTTGTCTGCCAATATTCTCTATGCTTTATCAGAGTGTAATATTTTTTTCTGCCAATATTCTTTCAGTTTTATTACAATATGAAGATCTCACAAATGCCATTTTCCCCTACAGCTTACCTATGCGACCTGTATAGCGTGTTTTTATAATCATTTATGAGTGTACCAAAAAACCGCATTTCACAAAGGCATCCATGTCATGCTATTATGCAATAACTGCATACCATCTCAAACCACTACATTCAAGTCATTCTTATTTGCAAGAAATTGAATTACATTGTATAAGTGACTTTCCCATGTGCTGGAAGATAAACTGCTGAACGATTGAACGTTGCTCGTCAATTGGTGAATATAGTGTACATAATAGCTTATATGTGAACATTAAGGTAATATTTATCCTGTTATTATCGCTTGTACATTACTGTATTTCATCTCAAAGTTATCTCAGCTAATCAAGCTCATACCTAGCAGTTCCGCAGGAACTTTAATGACCATTTAACTGTATTTAGCTGCAAGATTATGTTTATAATCATACACTTGTTTAGGATTACAATTGTTTATGCATCGCTTTAGCTTTTAAGGTATTATTCTTGTGATATTCTGCAAGGTCCATACTTTGCATCGACTGATAGTGTTCATATCGTAGCACTGACTACGTACAATGATTTAATGTTTATATTTTGTTTATTTATGAGCTTCCAGTTATTATCAGATAAAATAACCTATTAAAATATTCATATAATGCTAAAGGTTTTTGTTTTATTTACAAAATCACTTTAGAACTAGCCCCTATGGTAAATTTTAGTGCCTATGAGCATTCTCTGTTTGTTTAGAAAATCGACCAAGATCGAATCTGAAACACAAACAAAGACGCAATAAAGCGACTGGACCGCCCACTACCATCTAACGATGATCAACATTAACCAGTCATTATAGGTAATAATTAACTCACGTCGGGAAACAGCAGTAACATATTGTATGAGGATCAAGTCTACGAACACCGACTAGACGTCATAACCCGTCATAATTGATCCGAGGATTCGGTGGGTTTTAGTTGCGTTTATGCTAGGTAGTTTCTATTAAAAAGAGATTGACGGTTTATCTCTGTACTCTGTGGGTTATTAAAAGCTTTTATTACTGTAATTTTCGGCGTAATTGCGCTAATTATCGCGTTACGTAGCTGTATTATTACTTAATATCTTGTTTACGAGACTGGTTTGGATTTTTGCTTGTTTTGGTATAGATTAAGCGATAGCCGAGGTGACAATGAATAAAATTGTCGATATTTTCGAATAACACGACAAACTAATATCCATTTTCTATGCATTCCTTTCTTCGGGCACTACCGGTCATTTTACAAATTTTTATCGCACGTCGCGCGATTTTGTCCGCATTTTTGACCTCGATCTTTGGAGCTGGTTCGCTTTTAATACGTGCTTTTAATGTATTTTTCATTGATTGAATAAGTAATAAAAATAAGCCTGACGTGAAATGTTAAAAAGTAATATTAGAACGAGCTTTGGTCTTTTAGATGTTAGAAAAAAAATAAATGTGTAACAATATAACCAGTTCAAATAAGGAACTGTTCGGGGAAATAGGATGTTTTTTCTCTAATTATTACAAGGAATTTATTACATCCTGAACTTTTGGACAGTACTTAGGAAACCCATAGGTCGATTAATGATATTTTATAATTTTATTGTCCTTTTTCAAATTGGGCAGGCCTTGGGATCTAAATAAGTTAAATTACATATTTTGTTTCACAAAACACATTAGATATTACGGTAATTTTTTGGTTAGCAGTGTAATTAGAATGATCCGAACAACCTTCAGACAGGAAGCGCAAAACATGGAATGACTCACGGGTCGTCTTTTATATTATGAGTAGGTGATGTTTTTGCGAATATGGCAGTCGACCACTTGGCACGTAATCCTGCAATTTACAGTGTGCGCGAGTACGTGACTGGGTTAAAGTAAAGCCGCTTTACTAAAAAACGAGACACAATTTCCTGAACAACTACATTTAGGATAAGAAGCGATTAAAACCAGACGAGGCTTAATTTGATGCGCATGCTCTAAATGGAACGTCAAATATATTTGTTGTAGTCGTGGATAATTATCATTGCCATCGATAGTAAAACCTTTGACTATTGATTATAATTTCGATAGTTTTAATTTTAATAGAATTGCCAAACTCGATAACTATAAATTTTATTAAGAAAACAGTGTTTAACATTACATTTTATGGTAGCACGAGAAATATTTAAAAATGTGTCTACACAATTTGCTTACACTAAATTTGGAATCAGCTAAAATCCTATTTTTTCTCATTTAGGTACATTACTAGAATTGAATTAATCCCAAAAATAAATATGAACTAATCACGATCAACTGACTCTAACCTAACTTCTAATGATTGGTAGGCGCTTGTGTCCATGTCGAAAACAATCGATAGCTGGTAAAAACTATCGATCGTTTGCGATAGTCAAAATTATCGAGACTAATCGATCGCGTGATCGATAGTTCTCCACCACTAATTTGCCATTGCGTTTTCAATTTCTGTTTCGCTGCAGAAGTGCTTGATTTCTAAGCTGCCTGTTATGAGTCCCGAAATTAGTTAATTTTCTGCGTTAAAATTAATATGGTTATCACGCATGAAATAAGATTTCTACTTTAAAGGAAACATACGATATTCATCTCAGATATCCATAAAATATGTGGGTTATAGACAATTTTCTCCTACGATTTTGATATCGATAATCACAAATATTTGGCTTTGATAATTTCCATGATTCGTGCCTTGATGTGGAATGGCTTGGTATAGGACGGTCTCCGGAGACCATTCCAGCAGTTCCATGCTGTTGTGCTTGATATTTTTGAAAGATGTTTCCCCATGCGGTGGATTAAATCCTTGATTAAATCAAAGCTCCGGAAGCGTAAACCATGGGTTACAAAGGGCCTTAAATTATCCGTAGCTAACCTTCGCTCACTCAACAGTTAAAAGAAATGTTGTGATAATGTAGGCTTTACCTCCTACTGTGATAGGTACCGCAGTATATACGGGAAGGTTGTTAATTTTGCAAAAACACTATACTATAGTGAGAGGCATTTGACTGCTGGGAATAGGCAGCGGGAGAGCTCATTGTTGGTGAGTTGTGCAACAGGTCTGGCCATGGCTGTCGCGAGATTGAAATCGACCCTGATGGATTGAATACATTTTATTGCAGCATCACGGATAGTTTGACCCGAAATTTGTCGACGGCTGTGGATTCTATCTCGTCTATGGATGGTTTCTCCATCGTTTTGCTTTTTCCCCACTCAGATCCATGAGGTTAAAGAGGCACTGATCAGCATAAGGAATGGGAAATCCTCTGATGATGATGGACTCTCGGCGAAAGTTCTTTTGCGGTTGCCTGACTGCGCTCTGGATGCCCTGGCTGCGGCTATCAATGATGCCTAATAGTGCATTTCCGTCATGCCTTTAGTCGGCAATAGTCATTCCCTTGCACAAAGGGGGCGATCTGAACGAACCCTCTAACTTTCGTCCTATTTTGCCTGTTGCCCACCCTTTCAAAGGTTGTTGAGAAAATTGCAAAGAGGAAAATTGGAGGTACCTCGAGACGCATAATGTGATTGCGCCAAACCAATTTGGATTTCAAGACTCACAGGGTACCCATGACGCCATCTTTAGTTTCCTGGAGGGGGGTTTACAACTATATCAATGGGGGAAAGGCGGCGGCAGCAGTGTTTTGTGATCTGTCGAAGGCATTTGACTGCGTGGACCATGGAATACTGCTGTCAAAACTCGAGATATATGGCTTTAGGGGCTCGACTCTTGCCTGGTTTGCCTACTATCTTGGTGGTCGCAGTGAGTCGGTCATTGTGTCTGGTGTGCGATCGGTGGCTATGGGGATTGAGTGCGGGGTTCCGCAGGGGTCTGTCTTAGAACCCCTTCTCTTCTTGATCTATGTAAATGACCTTATCCCAGTTAAAATTTCAGGAAGATTTACACTATTTGCTGACGACAACTCTGTTGTGTGGCACAGTGAGGATGTGGAACAATTGAGAGAAATGATTACTAATGACTTGTTAAAGATTAAAGAGTGGTGCGATGTCAACCGCCTAACCCAAACTAACATTGTAGGGTTTAAGTGTGATATGCACGGCTTGCAGTTGGGGGACGATCCTCTTCGGGAGGCGGCGGCGACTAAGTTCCTGGGTGTTTTGATTGACGGTGAACTTCGGTTTGAAGTTGAGCGAGAGGCTTTCGTCGGGATGTTTTGCAATAAGAAGGACGCGTTTGGAGCTTGGCCCAGTGATAGCGCGATCAGTCTATTTGGCCCTTTTTGAATCACACCTCAGATATGGAATTCCATTTTGGGGTGTTAGTAGCCGACATCTGCTGAATATTTTGTTCGTTCTTCAGAGGAAGGCTGTCCGCTACCCTGCATGCTTCTTAGAAAACGATTTAGGTACGTCTTTACTAGCTCAACCGCGATTGTTTCAAAGAAATTTCACAAAATGGTTCTATAGAATATTTCCATCATGGTCATTAGGGTTTAAGGCCTCCAGGCAATTTCGTTTCACTTTGCAGGGCAAAAGATCAATTTCCTTTTAAAAAAAATTAATCAGTGAGGAGGAAATATGTACAAGTATGGCGAAAAAAAAAAACGATTTTTTTCTGTAATATCCATGAATTTTTCAATTTTGTGCAAAATCTTAGAAAATTGTAAAATAGGTAATAACTTGGAATACAATGAGTATCTTAAAATAATCTGAAAAATTTGGTTGTTTTTCTTATTAATCCTTGCAGTTTGTTCGAGGCTGAAATTCGCAAGTTTGAGTTTCAAGCTCAAAAGTTTATCCATGTAGTTTGTCCCAATCGACCCTGCCGAAGATCGTATCTATTTATGTATTAGAAATTTAATTATGTAGGTAGATTTAGCTACAGTGGCTCTATCTTGTATAGAGTTACTGTAGATTTAGCCACTTGACAGTTACATAATCTGGTCCTGTAACGCCTGGAGGAGTTATGGAATTTTCCGGAGATTCAAGAATTCGAACACTGGTTGCACAGGAATCTCTCCTATTTTAACCCATTTAGCATCTAGTCCAGCGTAGCCAAAGGCCAGATTTCTGCGAGACATTCCAAGTTTTGATGTCTAAACATCTTACGCGGCGGTATGAGGGTAAATCTCGGCAAATGGGATGGAAATGTGCAAACAGCTGTGACATCATAACCATGCGCAGTGATTTTACCAAAGAATATTCTAATGGTAGTAGAATATTCTTTGATTTTACGAGGGCTGCTCAAATATTTGTGCATGTCGATATAGGATATGTTTACACATCAATGTCTCGAGTACTAGCAGACTCGCTCATTTTTTTTTAACTAAACCTGTATGTCCTTCGCGGCATGATGAAAATCTTATTATCTTCTTATTTTCACGATATATTTCAAAATCATATCATATGATTATTTATGTGGGAGACTATCAAGGCTCGCGTGGGCAGACATAAGGAATGGGGATTGCAAGAGACACCCGCTACCCTGCATGCTTCTTAGAAAACGATTTAGGTACGTCTCTCTTAAACCAGTTCAACCGCGATTGTTCCAAAGAAATGTCACAAAATAGTTCTATAGAATATTCCATCAGGGTCATTCGGGTTTAAATCCTCCAAGCAATTTCGAACAACTTTTGCAGAAAAAAAGATCAATTCCCTTTTGGGAAAATCTGATCAGTGAGGAGGAAATACCTGCGATATAATATGTACAAGTATGGCGAAAAAAAACGGAATTTAGTTTGTAAAACCCATGAAGTTATGGAATTTTTAAATTTTGTGCAGAAGCCTAAAAAATTGTAAAATTGATAAAGGTAATATCTCGGAATGCAATGAAAATTTTAAAATAATCTCTAAAATTTGGTTGTTTTTTAATCCTTGCAGTTTGTTCGAGGCTGAAATTCGCAAGTTTGAGTTCCAAGCCCAAAAGTCTATCCATGTAGTTTGTCCCCAATCCACCCTGCTGAAGATCGTATCTATTTATGTATCAGAAATTGATTATCTAGGTAGATTTAGCTATTTGAAAATTATATGATCTTGTCCTGGAACACCAGGAGGTCATGAAATTTTCCGGAGATTCAAGAGTACGAACTTTGGCTGCATCAGGACAGGAATCCTGCTCCTATTTTAACTCATTTAGCAGTCCAGCGTTGCCAAAGGCCAGATTTCTGCGGGACATTTCAATTTTTGAACTAAAAATGTATGTCCTTCGCAGGATGATGAAAATCGCAATCTCTTCGTATTTTTAACTATATTTCAAAATCATATCATGTGCCTATTTGTTCATATGATTTGTTTGAAATAGAAAAAATATATTTTATCATCATTTTCTATTTCTTCTTTATATGCGTGCAAAATATAGTATTTTATCTTGTATTTTATATTGTTTCAAAATAAAAGGAATGCCGTTTAAGAATATTTTGAGTTGATTAATATTTTACTTTTTATGCATATCTGCAGGGTCCGGCAGTGAAACGGGATAATTTCAAAAATTTATATATTTTTTAAACAATTATGTTTTATACTAATATATCATGCATAAATATAAAGTATAATACAAAAAAAATCTATTTTGACTACGTTCTCCAAATGTCTGCAATTGAAACTGATGCAATCTTGGAGACGGACCTGGAAGTTTTGCATGTTGTCACGCAGCATATTGACGGGTATTGCTTCAATATCGTCCCAAATGCGTTGCGTGAGGGCTTGGATAGTTCTGGGTGGATCAGCCTCAATCACTTTCGTTTTTAGGATCCCCCATAAAAAAAAATCGCAAGCCGTTCCCGTTAAATCGGGTGAACGAGGAGGCCAAGAGATATCCCCGTTTCCAGAAATGATACGATCGGGGAACAAAGCATTTACAGTCTTGCAGTGTGGCTTATTGCCCCGTCTTGCTGACAAAGTGTGTTTTCATTCACTGAAAAATGGTTAAGTTGTGATCTGAGAAAGTTTTTTCTTTTTTTTTATGGCAGTGGCACACACACTAAAGGGAGATCTTATGGCGCTCGACGAGTGGTGTGTGTGCGAAGATGTTGATTGACACGGTTCTTGAATAGTTGTAGGTTGTAATTATTGGGAAACAGATGTCCTGGAAGTGAGTTCCACAGTGATGCAGTGCGCCAGACAAAGGAGTTCTTGTAAAGCGATGTTCTAGGTGTTTCTAGTTGTACGACGAACTGGTGCGCTCTTGCCGTCTGTCGTGACTGTCTGACAGGAGTTGCCAGGGGCGGGATGATGCGGGCCAAATCCTGGGAACATCTGCCGTGAAAGTATCTGTAAAACAGAGACATCTCGGCCACAAGTCTGCGGTGTTCCAGACTATCCAGATTCCGGATCAGCTCCGGGTCGCCTACGAGACGCACAGCTCTCTTCTGAATGGAATCCAGCAGCTTTAGGGTGTGCTTTGGTGCGGCACCCCAGATATGTGAGCAATATTCTAAGCACGGTCTTATTTGCGCTTTGTACAGCAAGAGCAACTGCTGCGGTGTATAGAGTTTTTTGTTGCGAAATAGCGCACCAAGCTTCTGGGAGGCTGATTTTACGATGTTAGCAACATGGTCATGCCACGACATAATGCTGTTGTCCGAGACACCCAGCAGTCCGATTGACGAGGATGAAGGAATGGTCGATCCTGCCATAATGATGTCAGGGCTCGCTGTATTGGCCCTCTTGGTAAACGTTGCTGCTTGGGTCTTTGCTGCATTGCTTGGGTCTTTGCTGCATACGAATCATTGCAACGTATCGCTTAGAATTAACGAACACCCCATTTTTAGTATCATTTTCGAAAATAAAAATGGGTCGATCATTCGATTTGTCGAAATGGCGCATCATACTGAATGAAGAGGCTTTTCGTAAAGTAAATGGGGGTTTACAATGTTTGCATCCACCCCATATCTGAAGTTTTGTTTATTTTATTCAGGGATCGACGCCAAATTGCATAAATGGAGGACATTTTGCAGTTTTTAGAAAATAGGTTTTTTATATTGTACGCCAAGTGGCTATTATTGTACTTTAGATTATATGATAAATAAATAATTAAATTTTGAAATCATCCTGTTTCACTGTCGGACAGTTTTTTTTTGCTTGTTCAGTTGCTTGTACCGTTTCATTATTCCATGTTTACGAAATGTTTGTAAACAAATAAAATATTTCTGGCTTGTTTTGAGCGTATTAAAATGTGCCATTTGGCATTTTTCCTTTTTATTTTACATCTGTGTTAAGGTGTTCCAATTTTTAATTGTCGAAATCCCTCTTATTTTCGCTTTATCGTTCTACATCGCGATTCACGAAAATACCGATCTGGCAATGCTGATCTAGTCTAAGGCTTTTTTATATTCTGCGGAACTTTTTGGCTTTAGCGTTCTACATCTCGATTTACGAAAATAGCGATCTGGCAATGCTGATATAGTCTATTTATGTTCTTGAACTTGTAGGTATACGAATACCTTTGATTTTTCTTTGCAATTTTCCGGCTCGTCAGACACAATAAATATAGCGTAAGAGGGAAATAACCGTTCTAAAATCTCATTTTGCTAAACTACAGCGGCATGTCTGTGGGCAAGTTTGTTATATACATAAAAGAAAGCACTTAGCATGTCGACACGCTGGCCTCGATTTTCGATAAGGGAATCGATAAGAAAATTAAATCTAACTCTGGTAAAGTATAGGAAAACTTAGTTAATACACGAAGATCGTTAGATTGCCTCCATTGCAATACTTCAGAACCGTATTATGTTTTACAAATACCTCGATTAAAATTCTATAAATTACTCGTTGGAACATTAATAAAGGAGCCAATCCATATTTAATTATTAATTTTTCCCCAAGCTTTACATCACTTATAGCAAAAGTACCCTACGGTAGTTAAAAAAATTAAGTCGCTCTTTAGAAGGCTTCGATAGGCCAAACACCTTAGAATTCCTTTGTACTGGCAGGTGGGATTCCATGATGTTTGTTAAAAGTTTAGAATTCAGCGTGTTTCATAAATGCAGCTTCAAACTTCAATGCAAAACGAGATGCAAAGTAAGATGAAATAGTGCAGATATCCGTATATTATAAATCTTTTTATACTATGATAGTATCCTAAAAGATCGGTTGAATATCTTCGAGACCACCTAAAGTGTATTAATAAAATTTATTGCAAAGGTGTAGTGGGACATGATGAATTCAAAAATGATATACTTTGCCGGGCTTCCCGATTTTTCTGCAAACACTCGTTTCTACGTTAAATATTTTCCATTGTAAGTGATGTCCGCTTTAGAAATAACCGAAATGATCAGCACTTTATTTCCCATACACCCAAGAGTTCTGGCAAGCCAGCATTTTGTGGGAAAGTACCGAAACCGTCCATTCATTTCAAAACTAAAAAGATGTTACTCCACAATTTAATAATGCAAACATGAACATGCTGAATGCACAAATCAACACCTTCCGAGCAAGAAGGCCTGATATCTAAATCTAAGATGGCGACGCGCGTAGGGAGCAGGCTCCTGACAATGGAAGACGTATTAATTCATTATAAACTACTTTTGTTACTTTTTGACTTCAAAAAACTACATACCTAAATTATTTTAATTACATGTCATTTAGGAAATAATATCAAACAATTGTTTGGGAGCCATACCCGTCACAGAAAGGAACATAATAATAATTATTATAATAAGTAGTTTAACAATTATAATATGCTATGACGTAAAAACCACGGACTAGAGCTGTTAATCCATAAATATGCAGTGATTTGTTAAAAATATATCTCGAAGTGTATATAAACTAAAACAACATAGTTACTTGTATATATTTTTAAGATAATGTGATGTGAAAAATTTAATGTTTACTTTTGTGGACTGTTTTGATTTGACACAATTGTTTCTGTTTTGTTTAAAAAATAAACTTTAAATTTTTAAGAAAACTGAATTTTGAAAATGTTAGGTTTATTTAGTTTTTTGCCTAGATTTTGCAGCATATATATTTTTTGATACCAATAACAAACAAAAAAAAACACTTACTTGACTCGACGTTTTCAAAACATTTTTTGAACTGGTTGAGTTTTTACTGTTGAGTGATGAAATTTTTGGCACTTGTGGTAATTATTGGAAATTCCATAAAATAAAGTGTGTTCCTAAAGATGTTAAAATATCACTTACAATGTTTAAATTGCCTTCTACAGAACGCTTCAAGCAGCTTCAATAAGAACTATCTCTACAGAGATAGGCATCATGAGGCAAGTTGACTTTTGTCTTGACATAGAATTTTGTTGACAGCAGCTCCCATTTGCTTGTGATATAAACGGATTTTCAGAAATAAAGACAATAAAGTTTAAGTGAACTTGAGGAGCTTCATCAATATTAATAAAACATATATTCATTTGGACTAAAGTGGATTTTACAGACCTAAAATATATATTTATTTTAAGACATCGGTCAAGACAGTCGTTGAATACAATACAACCACCCTAGGGATAAAGTAAGCAGGTATTGGAGAGCATTTTTTAAATAAAAACAGAAAAATCACACAATGAATTAATATCATATGTTATGCACGTAATATTAGGCACAGCCTGTAAAAATACAGTGTGTATGACTAGTCACTGCCTATAAAATTAGAAAAATAAAACTTACCCGAGTATTCTTGGTTGGAACAAATGATTTTTTTGGGTGCATTTTTATAATTCTCTCTACATTTGGGAACACAACAGATTAACACCATGGTTTCAATTTACTCAACACTATGTATACATAATTATTTAAAAGTAATTTTTGGAAAAAATGGTATTTGACTTTTATTTTTGCCTTAATAGGAACTTTGTATTCTGCAAGTTTTCCGATATTCCAAAATGTTTGTTTTTGTAACCTTAATTTTTATATTTTTTAAATATCCTGTATAACTTATCCTTAATTTGGCATTGTCAAAATTAGTTTTTTTCCAAGCATCAACTTTTATCTAGAATAAAATTTTCTGTGAAATCAATGATAAAAAAGTTTCCCATATGATGCGGACTTTTTGAAAGACTGTATACTGTAGAATAATTAGGAAGTATAGTGTAATGTAGTAGGGTTAAGAGTCTATTTTCACAAACACAGGGCAGTGTCCTTGCCATTAACTCAATAAATTACTGGTTTGTATAAATTGTTCACTGCAAATGCACGAATTACACAATTTTAAACATATTTTATATTAAAGATTCGAAAAGTCCTGTAGAGCATTTAGATTCAGTCGTCCCAACCGGGGGTGACCATATTGGCTACTGCTTTTATTAGTTTCACGGCCTTCTTGTCTAGTATAGTATCGGCAATGTTGCTAAATTTTACGATCTTTCTGCAAACCGGATATTGCAGAAAAATCGTAAAATCTAGAATACTCCGTTTATTTTTGCATTAGTAACGTTGCCAGATTTCACGATTTTTCTGCATAGTCCGTAACATTTCAATTTATATGGAACACCTAGCGTCATGTTTACTGCAGTCGATTGCTGATGCCCAGTGCATTTTGAAGTTTTAAAAAGGACATGGGCAATTGAATTAATAATCAGGGTGTTCCGAGGGGGAAACCACCTTAGAATTTTAGTGTACAAGCTAATAGAATTTTTAGGATTTATTAGCATTTCTTAGAATTATCAACATTTTTTTGTATTTTTAGCATTTTATAGAATTTAATTAGAATTGTTTAGAATTTATTCAGAGTTTTTATCTATTGCGCATGCTCAAACGCACGCACAGCGGACGGGCCACACCGCGCCGCCCCGGGTGGCGAACTTGCGCAATAAATATTTGGGTTATTTTCAGAAATTTTTACAATTTTTTTCAATTTTTTGAATTTTTTAAAACAATTACATGACAACTAGCAATTTTCAAAATTTTACAAAATTGGATAGGTGGTATCCCCGAAACCACCTTTCAATTTTGGTGTGCAAGCTAATAGAATTTTTAATTTTTTTTAGAATTTATTAGCATTTCTTAGAATTATCAGAATTTCTTAGTATTTTTTAGCATTTCATAGAATTTAATTAGAATTTTTTAGAATTTATTCAGTATTTTTATCTATTGCGCATGCTCAAACGCACGCGTAGCGGACCGGCTATACCGCGCCTCCCCCCGTGCCGGGCGGTGATCTTGTGCAATAAATATATTCTTTTTTTTTCCAGAAATGTTTAGAATTTTTTGAAACAATTACATAAAAATCAGCATTTTTTAGAATTTTAGAATTTTTGATGTACAAAATTGGTTAGGGGGTATCCCCCTCGGCGCCGTCGGCGTGTTCTATTTATAGTAGATATTAGCATACGTCGCGTCGTTTGCAGACAAATTGGAAATACTGGCAACGTTGTTGCTATAAAAATAAACGGGATATTCCTTTTAAGAACAAAATACGGAATCTTGCAACATTGTGACACTATGTTTTAATCCAGCATGGCTAACTACCCCTTTGTACCGAATAGTTTTAAAATGAATGGACATTTCGGTAGCTACCGGATGTTTTGCCTTCCTCCCTTTGATTTTTTAATTCGACCGTTTGGAAAAGAGTTTATCAAAAGTTGTAAGGTTTAATAAGCGCTTCTTTATGAAGTTATTTTTATATCTACAAGGTGTCCAAAAAACACGTAATAAATCAAAATTAGGTTTTCCTAAATGGAACACCCTGTGTATGGTTCATTTATCGGATTGTCCGTTCGTTACTGATTGCAAATATAGCAGGTTTGATACCTCTATTTTGAGAAAAATGTCAAAAGCCGTTCCATAAAGACCTGGCAACGTTGTGATACTATTTTTTGATCAGTGTGACCAACTACCCCTTTATACTAAATCATTTTGAAATTAATGAACATTTTCGGTACGTACCGAGTGCCCCCCGAGGTCCCTGTAACTTTTTGATTTGACGTTTTGGAAAAAGTTTAACAACGTTTTCATGTCTGTTCCAAGAACACTTATAAATCAAAGTTAGGTATTTTTAAATGGAACTGATCCTCTGTTCGTTATTATATTCCAGGTTTGATACCTCCATCTTTAAGACTAATTGAGAAAAATGAC